>BPLR01003413.1:0-228879 GCA_021605095.1 Caerostris extrusa
TTGTCGGTTCCAGGGGATGTAATACAACGCCACGAATCTATAGGCACCAACCGCGTGTCTGTGAGAAATTATTTGTAGAAGTTATGGGCATGCGTTCGCCTAGTCCGGATCGCGCATTTCCCCATATACCCCGTGCCCATATGGGGAGAAATTAACGTGCTAGGGCCACAATGTGGATGTCGTTAAATAGCGTTTCACGCCCGTAAGTGAACCCCTTAAAAGAATTGGCCTAGCAAATTTATTTCGATAGATATTTGCAAGTATGCGTTTAAGTCACAAACCACGCTCTGGGAGCTCTCCGAGCTGTTTTAAGCGAGTTTTAGCGTTTTTAAGAGTAAATTGCGACCGATTTGGCTGCAATTTGGTACTTAAGTGCCTCAGATGAATACATTGTGATCGGCTATCAGCATTTTTGCGTGCGACCTCAATTTGTCCCGTTATGGCCAGATTCAGTTGCGAATTTGGCCGAAAACTGGATTTGGCCGTAACATAAAAAGTTCCATAGGAATAATTTTTTTGTCGGTTCCAGGGGATGTAATACAACGCCACGAATCTATAGGCACCAACCGCGTGTCTGTGAGAAATTATTTGTAGAAGTTATGGGCATGCGTTCGCCTAGTCCGGATCGCGCATTTCCCCATATACCCCGTGTCCATATGGGGAGAAATTAACGTGCTAGGGCCACAATGTGGATGTCGTTAAATAGCGTTTCACGCCCGTAAGTGAACCCCTTAAAAGAATTGGCCTAGCAAATTTATTTCGATAGATATTTGCAAGTATGCGTTTAAGTCACAAATCCACGCTCTGGGAGCTCTCCGAGCTGTTTTAAGCGAGTTTTAGCGTTTTTAAGAGTAAATTGCGACCGATTTGACTGCAATTTGGTACTTAAGTGCCTCAGATGAATACATTGTGATCGGCTATCAGCATTTTTGCGTGCGGCCTCAATTTGTCCGTTATGGCCAGATTCAGTTGCGAATTTGGCCGAAAACTGGATTTGGCCGTAACATAAAAAGTTCCATAGGAATTATTTTTTTGTCGGATCCAGATGATGTAATACAACGCCACGAATCTATAGGCACCAACCGCGTGTCTGTGAGAAATTATTTGTAGAAGTTATGGGCATGCGCTCGCCTAGTCCGGATCGCGCATTTCCCCATATACCCCGTGTCCATATGGGGAGAAGGAGGACGTGCTAGGGCCGCAATGTGGATGTCGTTAAATAGCGTTTCACGCCCGTAATTGAACCCCTTAAAAGAGTTGACCTAGTTAAGTTGGCAGCAACCGCGTGTCTGTGAGAAATTATTTGTAGAAGTTATGGGCATGCGCTCGCCTAGTCCGGATCGCGCATTTCCCCATATACCCCCGTGTCCATATCGGGAGAAATTAACCTGCTAGGGCCACAATGTGGATGTCGTTCAATAGCGTTTCACGCCCGTAATTGAAATCCTTAAAAGAATTGGCCTAGCAAATTTAGTTCGATAGATATGGGTAAGTATGCGTGTAAGTAACAAATCCAAGCTCTGGGAGATCTCCGAGCTGTTTTAAGCGAGTTTTAGAGTTTTTAAGAGTAATTAGCGACCGATTTGGCTGCAATTTGGTATGTGAGTGCCTCAGATGAATACATGCGCCTTAGAACTCTTGGCCACGCTGACTTCGCAACGTCTATATTTCAGGGCTTATTTACAATATTCATCTCCAGTCGGAAGCCACCTCATAGATATAGATGAATATTACTGTTAAGAAAAAAAATAAATTTGGAATAAATGCTTACAGTTTGTTTCGTCAGTTTTTCGAAATTTTTAAATATTTTTTAAAAAAATATTTCGTTTCGAAAGTTGAAGTGCGAAATAAATTAATAAAATTTTTATATTAAAAAAAAAAAAAATTTAGCCAAAAGCTTGGTTTCGAACCCGCTCACTGTTTGAGAACACAGCTTACATTATGTGCCTTAGACGTCTCGGCCACCGTGACTTCGCAACGTAAGTATTGTAGGGACTCATTCATAGTATTCAGCTCCAGTCGGAATCTACCTCAACATAGCTATAGGTGAATATTACTGTGGAGAAAAATAAATTTGGAATGATTGCTAACAATTTGCATGGTCAATTTCTTAAAATTTTGACATGATTTTAAACATAGTATTACTTTTCGAAAGATGAAGAGCGTAATAAAATAATTTTTTTTATATTTAAAAAAAAAAAAACAAAAAGGAAAAAACGAGGTTTCGAACCTCCGAATCGGTTGAGGACCACATCTTACATTAGTCGCCTTAGACACCTCGGCCACTCTCACTTCGCAACGTAGTTATTGAAGTTATTTATAGTATTTAACTAAAGTCGGAAGCTACCTCAACGTAGCTATAGGTGAATATTACTGTGGAGAAAAATAAATTTGGAATGATTGCTAACAATTTGCATGGTCCATTTCTTGAAATTTTGATATGATTTTTTAAAAATATTACTTTTCGAAAGATGAAGAGCGTAATAAAATAATTTTTTTTATAGTTAAAAAAAAAAACAAAACGAAAAAACGTGGTTTCGAACTGTTTGGAGTACCACAGCGTGCATTAGTCGCCTTAGACATCTCGGCCACCCTGACTTCGGAGCGTATGTATTGAAGGGCTTATTTACAGTATTCTGCTCTAGTCGGAATCTATACTCAACATATCTATAGGTGAATATTTCTGTGGGGAAAAAATAAATTTGGAGTGATTGCTAACAATTTGAATTGTCAATTTCTTGTCATTTTGACATGATTTTAAAAAATATTACTTTTCGACAGCTGAATAGCTTAATAAAATAAAAAAAATTCTATATTTAGAAAACAATTTGAGGGAATTGCGTGGTTTCGAACCTCCGAACTGTTTGGAGCTCCAAAGCTGACATTACGCGCCTTAGACTTCTCGGCCACCCTGACGTCGGAACGTACGTATTGCAGGGCTTATTTATAGTATTCAACTAAAGTCGAAAGCTACCTCAACGTAGCTATAGGTGAATATTACTGTGGAGAAGAAGTAAATTTGGAATGATTGCTAACAATTTGCATGGTTAATTTCTTCAAATTTTGACATGATTTTAATAAAAATATTACTTTTGAAAGCTGAAGAGCGTAATAAAATAATTTTTTTTTGATATTTAAAAAAAAAAAATTAAGGATCAACCGTGGTTTCCACCCTCCCAACTGATTGTGTACCAGGGCTTACATTAGGCTCCTTAGACCTCTCGGTCATCCTGATTCAGCAGCGTATGTATTGAATTGCTTATTTACAGTATTCAACTCCAGTCGGAAGCTACCTCAGCGTAGCTATAGGTGAATATTACTGTGGAGAAAATATAAATTTGGAATGATTGCTAACAATTTGCATGGTCAATTTCTGAAAATTTTAAAATAATTTTTAAAAATATCATATTTCGAAAGCTGAAGAGCGTAATAAAAGACGAAAATTTTTATATTAAAAAAAAAAAGAAATTTACAGCTATATCGTGGTTTCGAACCTCCGCAACGTTGGAACAACCATAACTTACATCAGGTGCCTTAAACGTCTCGACCATCCTGACTTCGCAACGTCGGTATTGCAGGGTTTATTTATAGTATTCTTCTCCAGTCGGAAGTCACCTCAACATGAATAGACGAATATTACTGTTAAGAAAAATAAATTTGGAATAATTGCTTACAGTTTGCGTGGTCAGTTTTTCGAAATTTTGACACAATTTTTTTAAAAATATTACGTTTCGAAAGCTGAAGAGCGTATTAATATAATTTTTTTATATTTAAAAAAAAAGAAAAAGCGTGGTTTCGAACTGTTTGGAGTACCGCAGCTTACACTAGCCGCCTTAAACTTCTCGGCCACCCTGACTTCTCTACGTATGTATTGCAGGGCTTATTTATGGTATTCAAATCCAGTCGGAAAGTACCTAAATGTAGCTATAGCTCGAGAAAAATAAATTTGGAATGATTGCTAACAATTTGCATGGTCAATTTATAGAAATTTTGACATGATTTAAAAAAAGTATTACATTTCGGAAGCTGAAGGCATAATAAAATAATAAAAATTTTATATAAAATTAAATTATGTCAAAAGCGAGGTTTCCATCCTCCCAACTGATTGGAGTACCAGGGCTTACATTAGGCGCCTAAGACCTCTCGGTCCTCCTGATTCCTCAGCGTATGTATTGAATTGCTTATTTACAGTATTCAACTCCAGTCGGAAGCTACCTCAGCGTAGCTATAGGTGAATATTACTGTTAAAAAAATAAATTTGGAATAATTGCTTACAGTTTGCTTGGTCAGTTTTTTCGAAATTTTGACATAATTTTTAAAAATATATTAGTTTCGAAAGCTGAAGTGCGTAATAAAATAAAAAAAAAATTTATATTTAAAAAAACGTAATTCAAAAGGGTGGTTTTGAACATCCGTTCTGTTTGGAGTAACAGAGCTACACTAGCCGCCTTAGACCTCTCGGTCACCCTGACTTCTCAACGTCTATATTGCAGGGCTTATTTATACTATTCACCTCAGTCGGAAGCCACCTCAACATAGCTGTAGATGAATATTACTGTTAAGAAATAATAAATTTGGAATGATTGCTTACAGTTTGCTTAGTCAGATTTTCGAAATTTTGAATTAATTTTTTAAAAAATATTACTTTTCGAAAGCTGAAGTGAGTAATAAAATAAAAAAAAAAATTATATTTAAAAAAAAATGTAATAGAATTTGGTAGGAATTTGGAATGATTGCTAAAAATTTGCATGGTTAATTTCTTCAAATTTTGATATGATTTTAAAAAATATTACTTTTTGAAAGCTGAAGAACGCAATAAAATAATATTTTTGATATTTAAAAAATAATAATTAATGAACAAGCGTGGTTTCCAACCTCCGAACTGTTTGGAGTACCAGAGCTTACATTAGTCGCCTTAGATCTCTCGGCCACCTGATCCCCAAACACATGTATTGGAAGGGCTTATTTGTAGTATCAAACCCCAGTCGGAAGCTACCTCAACGTAGATATAGGTGAATATTACTGTGGAGAAAAATAAATTTGAATGATTGCTAACAATTTGCATGGTCCATTTCTTGAAATTTTGACAAGATTTTAAAAAATATTACTTTTCGAAAGATGAAGAGCGCTAATAAAATATTTTTTTTTTTTATATTTAAAAAAAACAAAACGAAAAACGTGGTTTCGAACTGTTTGGAGCACCACAGCTTACATTAGTCGCCCCTAGACATCTAGGCCACCCCTGCCTTCGCAGAGTATGTATTGAAGGGCTTATTTACAGTGTTCTGCTCTAGTCGGAATCTACCTTAACATATCTATAGGTGAATATTACTGTGGGGAAAATAAATTTGGAATGATTGCTAACAATTTGCATTGTCAATTTCTTTGACATTTTGACATGATTTCAAAAAAATATTACTTTTCGACAGCTGAAGAGTGTAATAAAATAAAAAAATTTATATTTAGAAAACAATTTAACGGAAATGCATGGTTTCGAACCTCCGAACTGTTTGGAGCTCCAAAGCTGACATTACGCGCCTTAGATTTCTCGGCCACCCTGACTTCGCAACCTATGTATTGCAAGGCTTATTTATAGTATTCAACTAAAGTCGAAAGCTACCTCAACGTAGCTATAGGTGAATATTACTGTGGAGAAGAAATAAATTTGGAATGATTGCTAACAATTTGCATGGTTAATTTCTTCAAATTTTGACATGATTTTAAAAAAATATTACTTTTTGAAAGCTGAAGAGCGTAATAAAAATAATTTTTTTGATATTTAAAAAAAAAAAAAAAAATTTAAGGATCAACCGTGGTTTCCATCCCCCCCAACTGATTGGAGTACCAGGGTTTACATTAGGCGACTAAGACCTCTCGGTCATCCTGATTCCGCAGCGTATGTATTGAATTGCTTATTTACAGTATTCAACTCCAGTCGGAAGCTACCTCAGCGTAGCTATAGGTGAATATTACTGTGGAGAAAATATAAATTTGGAAAAGATTGCTAACAATTTGCATGGTCAATTTCTGGAAATTTTAAAATAATTTTAAAAAAAAATCATATTTCGAAAGCTGAAGAGCGTAATAAAAGACGAAAATTTTTATATTAAAAAAAAAAAAAAATTTACAGCTGTATCGTGGTTTCGAACCGCCGCACCGTTTGAAGAACCAAAACTTACATCAGAACCATAACCACATATTAGATTTCGAAAGCTGAAGTGCATAATAAAATAAAATTAAAATTTATATTTTAAAAAATTTAAGGCGAAAGCGTGGGTTTGAACCTCCGCACAGTTTGAGAAAAAAAGCTTACATTAAGCGCCTTGGACCTCTCGGCCACGCTGATTTCTCAACGTCTGTATTGCAGGGCTTATTTATAGTATTCACCTCCAGTCGGAAGCCACCTCAACATAGCTATAGACGAATATTACTGTTAAGAAAACATAAATTTGGAATAATTGCTTACAGTTTGCGTGGTCAGTTTTCGAAATTTTGACTTAATTTTTTTAAAAATATTACGTTTCGAAAGCTGAAGTGCGTAATATAATAAAAAAATTATATTTAAAAAATGCAATTCAAAGGGATGGGTTTGAAACTCCGCTCTGTTTGGAGTACCAGAGCTTACACTAGCCGCCTTAGACCTCTCGGCCACCCTGACTTCTCAACATCTGTTTTGCAGGACTTTATAGTATTCACCTACTGTCGGAAGCCACCTCAACATAGCTATAGATGAATATTACTGTTAAGAAAAAAAAATTTGGAATAATTGCTTACTGTTTGCTTGGTCAGTTTTTCGAAATTTTTAAATAATTTTTTTAAAATATATTACGTTTCGAAAGCTGAAGTGCGTAATAAAAAAAAATTTTATATATAAAAAAATGTAAGGTAAAAGAGTGGGTTTGAACATCCGCACTGTTTGGAGTACCAGCACTTCAACTAGGCGCCTTAGGCATCTCGGCCACCCTGACTTCGCAACGTTTCTACTGCAGGGGTTTATTTATAGTATTCAACTCCAGTCGGAAATTACCTAAATGTAGCTATAGCTGAATATTACTGTGGAGAAAAATAAATTTGGAATGATTGCTAACAATTTGCATGGTCAATTTCTTGAAATTTTGACATGATTTAAAAAAGTATTACTTTTCGAAAGCTGAAGAGCATAATAAAATAATAAAAATTTTATATTAAATTAAGTCAAAAGCGCGGTTTCAAACCTCTGCACTGTTTGAAGTACCACAGCTTACATTACGCGCCTTAGACCTGTCGGCCACCCTGATTCCTCATCGTATGTACTGAATTGCTTATTTACAGTACTCAACTCCAGTCGGAAGCTACCTCAGCGTAGCTATAGATGAATATTAGTGTTAAAAAATAAATTTGGAATAATTGCTTACAGTTTGTTTGGTCAGTTTTTCAAAATTTTGACATAATTTTTAAAAAAATATATTACGTTTCGAAAGATGAAGTGCGCAATAAAATAAAAAAAAATTTATATTTAAAAAAAAAGGTAAGGCAAAAGGGTGGGTTTGAACTTTCGCACCGCTTGATACCAGAGCTTACACTAGAGCCTTAGACCTCTCGGCCACCCTGACATCTCAATGTCTGTATTGCAGGGCTTATTTATAGTATTCACCTCCAGTCAGAAGCCACCTCAACATAGCTATAGATGAATATTACTGTTAAGAAAACATAAATTTGGAATAATTGCTTACAGTTTGCGTGGTCAGTTTTTCGAAATTTTGACTTAATTTTTTTAAAAAAAATATTACGTTTTGAAAGCTGAAGTGCGTAATATGATAAAAAATTTATATTTAAGAAATGTAATTCAAAAGGGTGGGTTTGAAACTCCGCACTGTTTAGAGAACCGGAGCTTACACTAGGCGCCTTAGACCTCTCGACCACCCTGACTTCTCAACGTCAGTATAGCAGTGCTTATTTATAGTATTCACCTCCAGTCGGAAGCCACCTCAACATAGCGATAGATGAATATTACTGTTAAGAAAACTTAAATTTGGAATAATTGCTTACAGTTTGCGTGGTCAGTTTTCGAAATTTTGACTTAATTTTTAAAAAATATTACTTTTCGAAAGCTGAAGTGCGTAATAAAATAATTTTTTTGATATTTAAAAAAAATAAAGGATCAACCGTGGTTTCCAACCTCCGAACTGATTGGTACCATGGCTTACATTAGGCGCCTTAGACCTCTCGGTCATCCTGATTCTGCAGCATATGTATTGAATTGCTTATTTATAGTATTCAACTCCAGTCGGAAGCTACCCTCAACATAGCTATAGATGAATATTACTGTTTAGAAAAATAAATTTGGAATAATTGCTTACAGTTTGCTTATTCAGATTTTCGAAATTTTGACATAATTTTTTAAAAATATTACGTTTCGAAAGCTGAAGTGCGTAATATAAGAAAAGAAAATTTATATTTAAAAATGTAATTCAAAAGGGTGGGTTTGAATCTCCGTTCTGTTTGATTACCAGAGCTTTCACTAGCCGTCTTTCATCTCTCGGTCACCCTGACTTCTCAACGTCTATATTGCAGGGCTTCAACACCTCAACATAGCTATAGATGAATATTACTGTTAAGAAAACAAATTTCTAATCAGTGCTTACAGTTTGCATGGTCAATTTCTTGAAATTTTGACAGGATTTTAAAAAAAAAAGAATAATTTTTAGAAAGAGGGAGAGCGTAATAAAATCAACTTTGCTTTATTTAAAAAAAAGGTTTAAACGTGGTTTCGAACCTCCGAACTACTCGGAGAACCACAGCTTATATTAGTCGCCTTAGACCTCTCGCTCACCCTGACTTCTCAACGTCCGTATAGCAGTGCTTATTTATAGTTTTCACTCCAGTCGGAAGCCACCTCAACATAGCTATAGATGAATATTACTGTTAAGAAAAAGTAAATTTGGAATAATTGTTTACAGTTTGCTTGGTCAGTTTTTCGAAATTTTGACATAATTTTTTAAAAATATTACGTTTCGAAAGCTGATGTGCGTAATGAAAAAAACTATATTTAAAAATAATATAAGGCAAAAGGGTGGGTTTGAACCTTCGCACTATTTGGAGAACCAGAGCTTACACTAGGTGCGTTAGCCCTCTCGACCACCCTAACTTCTCAACGTCGGTATAGCAATGCTTATTTATAGTTTTCACCTCTAGTCGGAAGCCACCTCAACATAGCCATAGATGAATATTACTGTTAAGAAAAAATAAATTTGGAATAATTGTTTGCAGGTTGCTTGGTCTGTTTTTCGAAATTTTTAAACATTTTTTAAAGAAAAAATTACGTTAATAAAGCTGAAGTGCGTAATAACATAAAAAAAAAATTTATATTTAAAAACTGTAAGGCGAACACGTGGGTTTGAACCTCCGCGCTGTTTGAAAAACCAGAGCTTACACTAGGCGCGTTAGCCCTCTCGGCCACGCTGACTTCGCAACGTCTATATATCAGGTTTTATTTATAGTATTCACCTCCAGTCGGAAGCCACCTCCACATAGCCATAGATGAATATTACTGTTGAGAAAAAATAAATTTGGAATAATTGTTTACAGTTTGCTTCGTCAGTTTTTCGAAATTTTTAAATATTTTTTAAAAAATATTACTTTTCGAAAGCTGAAGTGCGAAATAAATTAATAAAATTCTCCTATTAAAAAAAAAAATTTAGCCAAAACGTCGGCTTCGAACCCGCTCACTGTTTGGAGAACCATAGCTTTCATTAGGCGCCTTAGACCTCTCGGCCACCTGACATCGCAACGGCAGAATTGTAGGGCTTATTCATAGTATTCAGCTCCAGTCGGAATCTACCTCAACATAGCTATAGGTGAATATTACTGTGGAGAAAAATAAATTTGAATGATTGCTAACAATTTGCAAGGTCAATTTCTTGAAATTTTGGCATGATTTTAAACATAGTATTACTTTTCGAAAGATGAAGAGCGTAATAAATAATTTTTTTTTATATTTAAAAAAAAAAAACAAAAGGAAAAAGTTGGTTTGGGAACCTCCGAACAGTCTGGAGTTCCACATCTTACATTAGTCGCCTTAGACATCTCGGCCACCCTCACTTCGCAACGAATGTATTGAAGGGTTTATTTATACTATTCAGCTCTAGTTGGAATCTACCACGACATAGCTATAGGTGAATATTACTGTGGGAAAAATATAAATTAGAGTGACAATTTGCATGGTTAATTTCTTCAAATTTTGACATGATTTTAAAAAATATTACTTTTTGAAAGCTGAAGAGCGTAATAAAATAATTTTTTTGATATTAAAAAAAAAAAAAAATCAAGGAACAATCGTGGTTTCCAACCTCCGAACTGATTGAGTACCAAAGCTTACGTTACGCTCCTTAGACCTGTCGGCCACCCTGATTCTTCAACATATGTATTGAATTGCTTATTTACAGTATTCAACTCCAGTCGGAAGCTACCTCAGCGTAGCTGTAGGTGAATATTACTGTGGAGAAAAATAAATTTTGAATGATTACTAACAATTTACGTGGTCAATTTCTTGAAATTTTGACAGGATTTTAAAAAAAGAATATTTTTTTTAGAAAGAGGGAGAGCGTAATAAAATCAACTTTGCTTTATTTAAAAAAAAAAAAAAAAGGTTTAAACGCGGTTTCGAACCTCCGAACTACTCGGAGAACCACAGCTTATATTAGTCGCCTTAGACCTCTCGGTCACCCCGACTTCGCAACTTATGTATTGCAGGGCTTATTCATAGTATTCAGCTCCAGTCGGAATCTACCTCAACATAGCTATAGGTGAATATTACTGTGGAGAAAAAAATAAATTTGGAATGATTGCTAACAATTTGCATGGTCAATTTCTTGAAATTTTGACATGATTTAAAAAAGTATCCCTTTTCGAAAGCTGAAGAGCATAATAAAATAATAAAATTTTTATATTAAATTAAATTATGTCAAAAGCGAGGTTTCAAACCTCTGCACTGTTTGCAGAACCGGAGCTCACATTTGGGGCCTTAGATCTTTCGGCCCTCCTGACTTCGCAATGTAGGGCTTATTTATATTATTCAGCTTCAGTAGGAATCTACCTCAACGTAGCTATAGGTGAATATTACTATGGAGAAAAAAATTTTGACATGTTTGTAAGGTCAATTTCTAGAAATTTTGACATGATTTAAAAAAAATATTAATTTTCGAAAGCTGAAGAGCGTAATAAAATAAAATTATTTTTATATTTAAAAAAAAAAATTAAGGAACAACGTGGTTTCGAACCTCTGCACTGTTTAGAGTACCAGTGCTTACATTACGCGCATTAGGCCTGACGGCCACCCTGAATCCGCAAGATATGTATTGAATTGCTTATTTACGGTATTCAACTCCAGTCGGAAGCTACCTTAGCGCAGCTATAGGTGAATATTAGTGTGGAGAAAAAATAAATTTGGAGTGATTGCTAACAATTTGCATGGTCAATTTCTTGAAATTTTGAAATAATTTTAAAAAAATATCACTTTTCGAAAGCTGAAGAGCGTAGTAAAATAAATTTTTTTATGTTTAAAAAGAAATTAACGAAAAACATGGTTTCAAACCTCCGAACTGTTTACAGTACCAGAGCTTACATTAGGCGCCTTAGACATCTCGGTCACTCAGATTCCAAGAAGTATATTTTGAAGGGCTTATTTATAGTATTCAACTCCAGTCGGAAGCTACCTCTACGTAGCTATAGGTGAATATTACTCTGGAAAAAAAATTGAATTTGGAAGGATTGCTAACAATTTGCATGCTCAATTTCTTGAAATTTTGACATGCTTTAAAAAAAAAAAATATTACTTTTCGAATGCTGAAAAGCGTAATAAAATAATTTTTTTTTTATGTTAAAAAAAAAAAAAAAAAATTTTAAGGGAAAAGCGTGGTTTAGAACCTCCGAACTTTTTGGAGTACCAGAGCTTACGTTACGCGCCACAGCCCTCTGTGTCACCCTTCTTTGGCAACGTATGTATTGAAGGGCTTATTTATAGTATTCAACTAAAGTCGGAAGCTACCTTGACGTAGCTATAGGTGAATATTACTCTGGAGAAAAAATTAAATTTGGAATGATTGCTAACAATTTGCATGCTCAATTTCTTGAAATTTTGACATAATTTTTAAAAAAATATTACTTTTCGAATGCTGTAGAGCGTGATAAAATAAATTTTTTATGTTTAAAAAAAAAAAACTAAGAGAAAAACTTGATTTCGTACCTCCGAACTGTTCGCAGTACCAGAGCATACATTAGAGCCTTAGACCTCTCGGCCACCCCGACATCGCAACGTATGTATTGAAGGGCTCATTTATAGTATTCAACTCCAGTCGGAAGCTACCTCAACGTAGCTATAGATGAATATTACTTTGAAGAAAAATAAATTTGAATGATGACTAAGAATTTGCATGGTCAATTTCTTGAAATTTTGACATGCTTTAAAAAAAATATTACTTTTCGAATGCTGAATAGCGTAATAAAATAATTTTTTTTTTTTTTTTATGTTAAAAAAAAAAATTTAAGGAAAAAGCGTGGTTTAGAACCTCCGAACTGTTTAGAGTACCACAGCTTACGTTACGCGCCATAGCCCTCTGGGCCACCCTTGCTGGGCAACGTATGTATTGAAGGGCTTATTTATAGTATTCAACTAAAGTCGGAAGCTACCTCAACGTATATATAGGTGAATATTACTTTGGAGAAAAATAAATTTGGAATGATTGCTAACAATTTGCATGGTGAATTTCTTGAAATTTTGACAGGATTTAAAAAAAAAAAAAAATACGAAATTTGCGACCGACTTGACTAAATTTTTGTTTGAACGTATATCAGATGAATACATTTTAATGGGCCGTAAACATTTTTAATTTTGACTGAAAATATTCCAGGAATTCAAAATATTCCAATATACGATTACTCAATATCCTGAGAAATTATCGTGCTAGACCCATATTGATAATATCGTTAAATACCAAATCACGCCCTTAATTAAACCCATTACAATATTTAGTGTAGCAACCTTACTTCGAAAGATATAACAGGTGGGCTGAAAAGGTCATAGGCTCACACATAGATGTCGCTAGAAGTATTAAATCCATATGATTTTTAGTTAGCCCTAACATTTAAAAGACACGCGTATAAATTTGACAGGTGTTGCACTATTAGTATGTGAGTTATAGCATTTTTAGTGAAGTTATAGCATTTTTAGTGTTCATCACGTGCAGTCCACTCGGCTGACTGTCGATTGGACTCCGGTGTGAAATGAGGGAGCCGTGTTTCATCCATTCTCACATATCGACGCAAAATTCGGGTTTATTACGATTGAACAGCTCCAAACACTGCTTAGAATCATCCATTCGTTGTTGTTTTGGGTCGATTGTGAGCTCGCGCAGCACTCACTTTGAACAGAGCTTTCACATATCCAAATATTCATTCACGATATGTCCAACACGTTCCTTTGATATCTTTAGGGTCATCAATCAACTTCAATCAGCTATCTCAATCAACTTCCCCTTTACGGTTAACAGAAATTATTTTGTGGACTTTTTCGATGTTTTCGTCGGTAACAGCCTCTTTGGGGCGTCCACTGCGTGCATCGGCGTCGGTGCTCATTTCGCCTCGTTTAAATTTAGCAAACCACTTCTCTAGGGTTGATTTTCCTCGTATAAAGTCCGAATAATGTTTATCAAGCCAAGCTTTGGCTTCAATAGTATTTTTTTTCTCCAAAAAGCAATGCTTTATTAACACACGAAATTCCTTTTATCAATTTTTGAAACTAACAAAAGTTGCTTCACTAAAAATTCTATAACTGCCGTACTAATAGTGCAACAGCTCTCAAATTTATACACGTGTCTTTTGTCTATCATACGGATTTAATACTAGTAGCGCCAACTATGTGTCCGCCCACGAACAATTCAGCCCTTCTGTTATTCAACTACGTGTTTAAATCACAAATTCACGTTCTGAGGGCTGTCCGAGCTGTTTTAAGCGAGTTAGCGCATTTGCGACCGATTTCACTCAATTTTGGTTTTGGAATCAGTTCAGATGAATACATTTTGATTGGCCGTAAACATTTTTGATTCTGATTGAAATTTTTCCTTAAAAGTCCAACCAAATGGGAAAATTTGGCAAAATTCGATTTTGGTGTAATTTAAAGAATTACAGAAAAATATTTTTTTTTCTACGTTTTGCTTGATAGAAAATAACACCCTTATTCGAATGGCACCATTTTTATGTCTGTGAAAATTTATTTCAGAACTTATTGACTTGACATGCCAAGTCCAAATTCAGAAAATTCCAATATACAATAAGTCAATATCCTGGGAAAGTAACTTGCTAGACCCATAATGTTGATATCGTTAAATACCAAATCACACCCTTAATTAAACCCATTAAAACATTTAGTGTAGCAACATGAATACATTTTGATTGGAAGTAAACATTTATAATTCTGAGTCAAATTTTTCCAGAAAAATCCGGCCAAATGGGAAAATTTGGCAAAAATCAATTTTTATTTAATTTAAATAATTATATAGAAATAATTTTTTTCTAATTTCTATTTGATAGAAAACAACACCCTTATTCAAACGGTACGATTTTTATGTCTGCGAAAAAAAAATTCAGAAGTTATTAACTTGGCAAGTCAACTTGCCAAGTTCAAATTCAAAAATTCCAATATACGATAAGTTAATATCCTGAAAAATTAACGTGCTAGACCCATAATGTTGATATCGTTAAATACCAAATCACGCCGTTAATTAAACCCATTAAAATATTTAGCGTAGCAACCTTACTTCGAAATATATATATTCAACTATGCGTTTAACTCACAAATCAGCGTTTTTAGCGCTCTCCGAGCAGTTTTACGTGAGGTAGCGCATTTTCCAACCGATTTGACAAAATTTTTGGTTTGGAATCAGTTCAGATGAATACATTTTGATTGGCAGTAAACATTTTTGATTCTGACTGAAATTTTTTCTGGAAAATCCAGCCAAATGGGAGAATTTGGCCAAAAATCAATTTTGATGTAATTTAAAAAATTACATAGAAATAATTTTTTCTAGGTAATATTTGATAGAAAACAACGCCCTGATTCGAACGCACCATTTGCATGTTTGTGGGAAATTTTGTTTAGAAGTTATTGACTTGATTTGCCGAGTCCGAAAATTCCAATATACGATAAGTCAATATCCTGAGAAATGAACGTGCTAGACTCATAATGTTGATATCGTTAAATAGCAAATCACACCCTTAATTAAACGCATTAAAATATTTAGTGTAGCAACCTTACTTCGAAAGATATATTCAACTATACGCTTAAATCAGAAATCCACGTTCTGAGCGCTCTCCGAGATGTTTTAAGCGAGTTAGCGCATTTTACGACAGATTTGACTAAATTTTGTTTTGGAAGCAGTTTTGATTTAATGTGTAGTTGACTTAAACGTATTAAGAAATAAAGTAAGAAAATAAAGGGTTTAACAAGTAGAATCAAGTGGGAAGTACAATCCATCTTTAAAGAAAAATAAATAAATAATATAACTTAACCAACAGTTGAAATAATATTTAACATATATATATAAATGTAAATGGATAATTGATGTGTGTACTTAAATAGAATGCTTGTCGAAATGCAAAATAAGTTGTACAAAGAAATAATTGAGTGAAAGAATTTCAATAAGTGAAAGAGTCATGTAATTTCCTTTATTTAAAGAAATGAAAATAAAAATGTTTTAAATTTTTAAAAAACATTCCAAAATTAAAAAAATAAAAATTGTAAAAAATTTATAAATTATATCTTTACTAAAAATATATATTATTTAATAATTTTATTTTTTCTCCACCTGAAATTACATTAAGAACGGATAAAAAGTTTGTTGAAATAGTTATTTAGAAAATTAAGAAATATGCATATCTAAACTGATAAGCATTCCAATGCTAGTCATATTGAAAGAAATACTATTTTATCTTAAATTGGCCTGCAGTCGGATAGATACATGCTATCTGCATTCTGTAATAAAGTTTATATACTAGAATTTTAGTTGAACATTCGAAAAGGAAGTATGTACAGTTTTATCTTTAATGATAGAAGTTTTGGTAAAGCAAATTCAATACATGTTAAAAATTATAGTTTAAATATCAGTGAAAATATTATTTTAGAAATAATTGGTTAAAAGAACATACACATTAATTTTATAAATATAATTGATTGGTGCGTGTGTGCATAAATGGAATGTGATCAATCGTCTCTTTGTTTTTTAAGTAAGATTGGAGTGCTTTTGTCGCTCTACGGTCATTTTTCGCACATTTTAGGTTAATTTGACCGGGACCTACAGTTTAATGGGGATTCCGAAACACTAACAAACATCCCTGCCACTGCCAGGATTCGAACCTGAAGCCTGTGGTACCAAAGGCCAGAGCGCTAGCCAGTTGGCCATCAGGCCGCTTTCCAAGTAAGAAGAATGTAAGAAAATCACTCAAAAAATAATAATTGGATACATAAATTTGGCTTGCTTATACATTTAGATTTTATAAGGTTGTTCTTGTTGAAATTTGTGTGTATTTAGTATTTTTTCATGTTATACAAATTCTTTAGCTTAGTGTGATAATATTTATTAGTATTTTGTACAAGATTTGTGTATGATTGTAAAGAAAATAATAACGTAGGTGAAATAATAGGTGAGATAATTAGATGTATACAATATTTTGAAATAAAATAGGATAAGAAATACATTTGTGTAAATTTATTATAAAAATATTATTTTAACTATTTTGTCTTACAAAATCATAGTCTGTGTTTATTTCAAATGCCTGAAAAAAAAAAAGCATGCTACGAAATTTTTTTGTATCAGCAGGAAGTTATAGGGTTTATCAAAATAGAATCGAGTATGACGGAAGAAATATTAGAAAAATAAGTGAGTTGAAAGAAAATTTCATGAATATATTAATTAAAGTACATTTATGTTAAAAAAATTCTGCTCTTCAGTAATAGGTTACATATATATAAATTCGTGACATTTTCTTCGGAGTTTTAACTATTCTGGTATATGATCTTCAAACAGTTAATAAACTTACATATTAAACCTTTCAATATGAATGATGTGCAGTATTTAATATTGGGTAAAAAATGTGAAACTAATATCGTATTTCAAAAGAAATGTGAACGATTTTTAAAGAAAACTTTAAATGCCAAACAAAGTTTTGGATATTTAAATAAAGTGAACCTTTTTTTTTTCTTTCTTGCGATTTTAAGCGTTTTAATTTATTTATATGTTATAAATTACATCCTCATTAGTTACTTATATCAAGCTTCATGCTATATTTGAATAATTATAAAACATATTTTAAAAATAAATTTTAATAACATGGCAATGAAAACATATGTAGAAAATCCTATTTGCTTTCTCGAGAATACAGATTGCTTTATATATAATGAAACTAATTTTTATGCTATTTTATAATGATTTTTTTCAAGACACATTAAAAGATTTTGAAATCTATTTCTTTTTCTTTCAAAATTTTTATTTTTTAATTGTGATTTCTTTCATGAGCATTTTACAAAATATACATATGAATAAATGTACACATTTATCCTGACTGGAGAACACGAGAATGAATGACATAAAAGACTAGCTCAGATCTAACATAAAAATAGATTTACAACAGACGAGTTAGCTCTCGAAGAAATGCATCCCCATCAAGAGAACGACTGGTACGACTGAGCGGCGTATTCTGTGCCAATTATACCTCTGCACACCAGACCAAACTCCGTGACGACCTCCTTCAGCCTGCGCTTGTTGGTCCGCTCCCTGCGAAGGTAGAACAAAGGAATATTTTAAATCCTTGTTTCATAGTCATACGAGTACACATTCATTTATTATTGGGAGGAAATAGTAACATTTCACACAAAGGAAATGGTGAAAAATACATTTAAAATTCAAATGATAAATAAAAATTTCAACACAGAAACTAACAACAAAAAGTTACAAATGATCCTATTTATTAAATTCCTACTGTTAGTTCACACTCTCCCTATATACAGTAGGTAAAAAAGTATTGGCAATTGCCTTAATTTATTCATATTGACAAATAAATAAAATGTTATGCAATTTTAGCTGTCGTAATTAAATACAAGACATCTTAGATATATAAAAACAGTAAAAATTTTATTTGAATTTGCATTTTCTACGATTTTTTTTTTTTCAAAAACGAAAATTTGCATGTCAAAAAGTATTGGCAAAGTTTTAACTGCTATGCAAATTTTGTTACATTGAAGTCACGTGTTTCGACTGATAAGAAACTGTACCGGTATAAAGTCTGCAAAACTACTCCAAAAGTGTCTATGCAATATTTTGTGATCACTGCAGTAAAATGACTTCGAAATAGAAGGAGTTAAACATTAGTGTTAAAAACACGATTATTAGGCTCAGAAATGAAGGTTTAACTTATTGTGCTATAGGAGTGCAGTTCAATATAAGTTTATTTACTGTCAGAAGTGTTGTAAAAAAAGTTCACGGAAACAGGATCAACGGAAAATAAGACTAGAAGTGGACGACCTCGAATATTTTCTACAAGAGAAGAACGTGTCATTATTAACAAGGTTAAGAAAACCCCTAAAATAAGTACACTCCAGATAGCTAGAGATGTTGCTTTCACTTCGCAAAAAGACTTTAGCGTACAGACTGTACGGAATGTTTTACACAAGAGAAGTTATTATGGAAGGGCAGCTAGAAAGAAACCATTCATCTCGGAAATAAATAGGAGAAAGAGGTTAGATTTCGCAAAAATCCCACGATGATTTATCTGAAGAGTTTTGAAACACAGTTATTTTTTCCGACGAATCAAAGTTTAACATTTTCGGCAGTGATGGACGACGATATGTGTGGAGGAGGCCAAATACTGAATTGGAAAAGCAACATTTAACTGCTACTGTTAAACATGGTGGAGACAGAGTCTTAGTTTGGGGCTGTATGGCAGCTAATGGAATTAGCAACCTGTATTTTATTGATGGTATTATGACAGCACGTACATACATTGACATTTTGCGCCATAACTTAAAAATCAGTGCCCAAATCTTGGCTTGGGAACATCACTCGTTTTTCAACAAGACAATGACCCCAAGCATACAGCTAATCTCACCCGCGAATGGCTACTCTACAATGCTCCTCGCCAATTAAAAACCCCACCTCAATCGCCTGACATCAATCCAATTGAAAATTTATGGCACCTGCTGGATCTAGAAATCAAGAAACTTAAAATTTCAAGTAAAGAAGACCTCAAACGTGTACTCTTGCAAGAGTGGCACAAAATTCCCAACAGTACAACAAAGACCTTAGTTTCCTCTATGAGAAATAGATTACAAGCTATTATAGATGCGGAAGGTATGCATACAAAGTACTAAACATATACTGATTTTGTTTTCGCACATAATTTTGCCAATACTTTTTTTATCATGTACAATTTGGATTTTCTCGTAGATTTTGACTAAAAAAATATTTAAATGAAAATTTCGTTATATTTGTTTGTCTTTTCTCCTTCTGTAATCCCTGTGTTAAAATAAAATTTGTAAACATACTTTATTAGCAAATATGATCATTTATAGGCAATTAGCAATACTTTTTTTTTTATCCACTGTATATCTTGTTCAAATTTTCAATCATTCATATACATACTTTTTATTCATCCACTCACGTTCAAATACATTTTCTTTTAACTTGTAGTGGAGGACACTGGATGTCAATGCAGTTTGTTCAGACATTCATTAAATTTAGTTATTTTTAGATTTGAAAATCTAAAAATATTTATTATTAAATATATTTATTATTTGAAAATTAAATTTAGTTAATTTTTATTTTTGATTATTTTTCAGAACTTAGCATGTATCTAACAATAGAGGGCGCCAGATGTAAGAGGAAAATTTCAACTTTATTTGAAAAGGACTTTTCTGTAATAAATTAAAAGCAAATAACTCACTTCAACACCGTTCTCGCAAAGTCTTCCTTTTGGCGTTGGGTGACCCTTGGCGACGGAAATCCTTCTTGGCGCGGAAAAGATCCCAACCAGCGACACAGATTGTCGAAATACTTCTTGTTGAAAGCCATGAGGATATCGGACATGAACTCAACAACAGGTCTGGGTGAATCGCCACCGATCACCTGCAACAAGTCAATTAAATGCAGAACAAAAATTAATAAAAAAAAAAAAAAAGGGTTTAGCAACTTAGCAAAGGTTCAGCAACTTAATATCATTAAGTCCCATTCAAAATCAATATTTTCTATTTGTAGAAGTATTTCTATATAAGCCGATGTATTATATTAATCTGAGTTACAATAGATATATTTTAAAGAAATAACTTACATACAGTGTTACAATTAAATTAAAAATCATTAAAGTTTTTTTGTTTATCGAAGTTTTAACATTTTAAAATTGCAGATTTGTAAGAATTTATATTTAAATGTTATAATAATTTTTTTAGCCAGTAAATTTAAAGCAATTCAAAAAATGTTCAACAAAATAATGGGTAACCTAGTCAACAAAACATAAACTGAGATGTATATGTTTAATTCATGATGAAAATAAATTAAAAATGTTGTGTATTCATGTTAACTTACTCAAAAAAATAATATGAAACGAATAATTCGGATAGCATTTAATAATATCCATATAGCATTAATCCAGATAGCATTTAATAATAAATACGAATAATCCAGATAGCATTTAATAATAAATACGAATAATCCAGATAGCATTTAATCTTACTTTTTAATTAAATGGAAGAAAGTAAAATAAAAGGCAGTGAAAGTCTTTAAAATGGTTAAGTTTTTCCATCAAAATCATGCCTATATATATATGTAAAAGAGATTATTGAATAACCTTTTCTGAAAAAATAATAAATATAAAAAAAGAAAGCAAACCTTCAAAACTTGAACGACCAACATTTCCCCTTGATTATTGACAGCGTTCAGCATACTCGGCACTTCCCTGCTGTGCATAATGAACTCTGCCTGAAATTGGAAATCACAACAAAAAAAATTATAAGATGGCAATAAATTCATTCATCAAACATTTCAGATAATGGTAATACATTCATGCAAAGGTTGCGATTAGCTACATAAAATGTGAAAAACCTTTTTCCTGGCTTATGACTAATCATTATATTAGTTTCCTGTTTTTTTTCCCTACTGCAGAATCACACGTGTACAATATAATGCTACTAAAAACACTTTTTAAATTCTAATTTCAAAAATTTACAGCGAACACCCCCTGATTGTTTCCAAAGTTCACAAACTTGGTGGATTAAAATAGAGGATATTTATTAATCACTAATAATTTCTTAAATTTTAAAATGCTGATCTTACAACAAACTGATGGCCGAATACTTTCTACTTTTACACACTCGATGAATTAAAATAGAGAATATTTAAATGACTATTAATAAATAAATTTTTTATTAAATTCTTTCTTTTTTAGAAACCGCAAAAAAAAGAAACAGCGAAATGGCAATTCATAAATATATATTTTTTAATGGCGTCACCCTATCATTGAATCATCCCATAGAATGGAAGGCCAATTTAAGAGCAAAATTAATAATTAAAACACTTTCCAGTAACCTCAATACTTTTACTAATTACAAATAACACATTAAAGTATGAATCTAATGTATCATACGAGTAGTATATCATATATTAAGCAGATGCCAAAGAATACTTGATTTATATTCAGTATTTAAATGCATAAGTAACAAATACCAATCGATGCAGATGCAAAAACAATGTGAAATTAACTCAAGATATGAATTTATGCTTAATACAAAATAAATAATAAATAAATTATTAAAACATTAAAATCTTTACTTTTCTAAATTGGCTTATGCAACTAGTACAAGTACAAATAACAGCACAAGTAAAAGCAAACGCACACACTAGTCAAAGACCAGTTTAAAAAATTAAATTGACCCTAATCTGAGAGCCCCTTATAAACAAAGGTTGCAGTAAAATGATTTACAATTCGAATCACTGAGCATGCCTGCCTACAGAATCACCGATTGCATGCTTGTTCCCTGATTTTGATATTTTTACAAATTTTCTCGATTTCCCCATTCTGTCACCGCCACGAAAGATGTGAAGAAAGAAATTGAAAGCAGACACACCGAGGAAGGACACTCACCAGAAACCCAGCAGCCGCTTTGACGGTGGGTTTCTCCGGAAGATTCAGGGCGGAAGCTGCAAAATGAAACAGCACGGAAGGACTGACGGTCTCGTCTTTGAAAAAAACTATCGCTCTTCTGATTATTTGATCTAATACTTGTAGAAAGGATTCGATGATGTTGGTGCTCTCCCTAAAGTCCTTCGTCGATATCTGGATGGTGTGGTCGCAGATCTCGGCGAAGTACTTGGACAGCGACAGCCTTTCGTCGTCGTCTTTGACAAACAGAATGAGGAGCTGCTTAGTCATGTCCAGCACGGAGTGGTGGGGGCAGTTCTTGTAGAGGTGCAGCAGGAGATTCAGCATGTCCTGCAGAAACATTTTACACGAATCAGACAGCATGGACACGGCTCGCTTCAGAGCATCACACAAGGCCTGCAAAATTTAAACAGAAACGATTTATAATTCTTGTTTTGAATGAAGGAACAACTTCGATAGAATAACACTTCCAGTTCTTTCTTTTGCAACAGTGTTAAAACAACAGTAATGAAATTACTTCTGTTATCTGTTCTTTCACTTCCCAGTTGTAGCCCACCGTCCGAAGGAGGGTCAGCAATCTCTCCAGGACGTGCAGCACGGGTTGGGGCATGTTCTGGTTGTTCGCTTGGATTCTAGAACATTCTGGCTCTGATTCCTCGCCTCCCCCTTCTTTGTCGTAGTGGATGTCAAGAGTGGCGAACAGCATAGAAAGCATGTGCAGGTTGTGCACAATGACAGAAGCACTGTTTACGGTTGCCTAAAGTTAGAGCAATGAACAAAAATGAATACATTTTCCTGCAGCAGATTAAAAAAAAAAAACCCACATTTCCCCATTATAGTTATGCATTATGAACAAGTAATATATAAAAAGAATTTTTAAAGTCAATTCCTACTTTTTTTCACTCTATTGCAGAAAGTCTTTTATAAATGATTATCATTCATTTTTTTTTAAGTTAGAAAATTCTCTCTCTCGCTAATTTGTTCCCTCCTCAACTCAGACTAGAACCCACAATGAAAAAAAGAATCTGAAAAAGACAATTTTTTTCCAGCGATCTAAATGCTGTGCCACTGATGGTATTTATTCCTAAATTTATATCCTGCTAAATATCTTATATAAGAGAAATTTTTTTCTCCCATATAAAACTACAATGAATTAATTAAATTTAATGAATGAATTAATATTTGAAAAACTGTATTAACACCAAGTGTCCTCCACGACAAGTTTAAAAAATGTATTTGAACTCGAGTGGATTAATAAAAAGTACACAGGACCAAACTAAAATTTATCTGTTTTTTAAAAGATTTGTCAAATAAATTAAAAATAGATAAATTTTGAAAAACTATTTCACAATTCATCCTATTATATCACTCATTTGTTACAAAAACAAATTATTTTATACAATTAGATAAAAAAACTATTAAAAAATTCTTAGGATTTATGGTTGTGCACTAGATGCATATATTAGGTTCCAAAAAGGTCTACTCCTTGTTACGAGTTACAAGAAACATGCTATTAAGCTTTATATTTCAGTACAAATAATATTATTCGTGACATTTTTATTCACAGAAAATCAATAGTTTTAAATTCTGTTTCTGAGTTAATTTAGTTAAAATTTAAAACAGACATTGATATTAAATTACAAAAAAATCTCCCAAGAAATATAAAATGCAACAATTAGAAATTAAATGTTGGCCCAAGACACAGACATTCACTGTATAAATTTAATTTATTCTATCTGAATTAATAATTTAAAATTAATTATTGAGAAATTTTTTTTTTTCATTTAAAACATTTCATAATGCCTCATAATTATTTTGAAATAAATTTCTATACTTAATTTTGAATTTTTTCCTACCTTTACAGAGACATCTGTATTGAATACTTTTTCTGAAGAAATCTAATCGAAGACGGTACTTACAAATACTGAATCAGATCTCAAATTCGAATGCTACTCACATCTCTCGAACACAGATGCTCTTGTAGTTGATTGAATATGGGCGGTAGAAGAGAATCCAAATATTCCATTATATAAGCATACGGCATGATTGAGAGAACTTTGCCAATAGTTGCTATGATTCTGACTTTTTCTCTCGACTTTAATACGTTTCCTTTAAGAGCATCCTAGAAATAAAATAAAATAAACAGTAGCCATAACCAACTGCAGACCATAAAATGTTTGTTAAGTGAAAAACAAAAATTGCAAAACTAGAAAAATTAAAAATGAAAGACATTTAACATCAGTTTAGAATCTATTAGAATTATTAGAATCTATTATTAGAATTATTATTATTATTATTATTATTATTAGAATTAATAATTGTAAATGATTAATAGATTCTAAATAATAATTAGAATTTTTAATCATTTACAATTATTAGACAAAAAACCATCATTCTTTAGAATATACATTACTTTGTCTACCCTGGAATGATTCAAATCATGTGTGGTAGCTGAAATTCCAAGGCAGAACATGCCCATGCTCAATAAATGTTATAATAATTTACTAATATAGAGTGATTCAATGAAAAAATAATTAAAGTACACGCAGTTATCCACCCTAAAATTGTTACAACCTTAATAATTTTCAAAATTAGGATTCAATCTGCATTTGCAAAAAGAAATAACTTAGGGTGAAAATGAGTTTATTAACAAATTTTAAGTGCAGATTGGCGCCACTTAAAAACTGCCAAATCTGCAGCTGCAGTGGCGTTAATACGCAAGTACCATTAATTCATATTGAAAAGACAGCAATTTTTTGACAGAATCGTATAAGGTTACCATGCAAGCATGTAAAATCTGTCCAGCAAAGGGCTGCATTGAGGAAAAACAATCTCTGCTGATATCCTTCAGGGCGAAAGTAGCAGACACCGCGACATCAGCATTCTGCAAACCCATCAGAAGCAGTGGTACAACACAACTCAGCACATCGGGATGGACATTGATCCACTCGGCAAAGGCTCCTACAAATTTCCAAATAATTTATTTCCTTTTTTTTTTATAATTTTTGCTATCATATAATCTATAATAAAACAAAATTTACAAAAAATTTTCGTGGAGAATTATTAAATATTTCAAATGTCTAAAACACTTTACAATTTTTTTTTAAATAAATCAAATTTTAATAATTTAAATGTTTAATAACAACATAACATAAAATTGGGGAATATTAAAATATTTTACTGTTACATAACATGCATCTTTCAGATTCAATAGATTTATGACATTCTAAAACAAGGGATATGTTTTTTGTAAAGGTCAACTCATGAGAATTGTGGCTTGTTCATGTTACTAAACAATTTAGAAGCATTTTTTCTATATGATTATATCTGATAATAAATTATGACTTGTTTATACAAATTCTAATTTTTTAATTTGATATAATGGTAACTTTTTAGTAAATTGATTTTAATTTATTTTTTGCAAAATAGTTTCTATCATAACATTGCTTTTGTTGTTGTTGTCGTGCCCCTCACGGAAGGAGGGAAGAGGGGTGCAGCTTCCGTTCCGATGGAGCACCCGTAGGTAGAAGTCTGACTTCTGCTCCGTGACTCTCTTACGGTCATAGGAGACCGGGAGCTATGGCTTAAAGTGGATTCCGAACCACTCCAAACATCCATGGCACCGCCTGGACTCGAACCCGAAACCTGTGCCACCGAGCGCTAGACACTCAACCCTCCATTTAAACTATAATATCCAATATAAAAGCCATTGCTTTTAAACTATAGAAAACACATGACTAATATATTGCCAAACAGCAACTTTGAAAAGGAGGTTTTTATTTTAATAGGATCTATTGCATTTTTGTTCTGCTATTTAAGTTATTCCCCATCGCAAAAACATTTTTCATGATACTATAATTAGATTTTATAAATAGACGAAATAACTTCCATATTCACCTATTGCTTCCATGGATCCAGATACTATTCTTAGATTATCTACAGGTATATTTCTAAGGTGATTCATGAATCTGGGTATCAAATTATTTTCTTTGATGTCCACGTTTTCAGAGATTTCTTTGAAGGCAAAAATGCACGCTTCTAAATACTGACAGAAAAAAAAAAATATTTAATAATACTGAGTCAGTTTTTAACATCTTACATACTGACACTGAATCGCTAAACATTTCAATTCGAGGATTCATTTGTGAGCTTATTTATAATGGTAAATATTTAAAAAAAAAAAAAAAAAAAGAATTACAAAATGTTTATTATATATATATAATACTAATTTTAAATAAATTAATAATGTACCTGCCATTGAGATGGATTATTGATAACTGCTGTTTTAGCAATTTCTAGATGAGTTAATAAATTGGCTAATGCTGCATTCCGTAAAATGTTATAGCTGTACATCTGGAAGAAAAAATACATTAAAATAAAAACTTTCTTTTCATTATTTATGAGAAATAAGGTTAGAAAATTCATTTTTTAACATGTAAACATTAAAAAAAAAATAACATGCTTCTTGTAATAACAGTGTTAAAACAAGTAGAAATTTAAAATGCAACAGTGACAGCTTTTTAATAGTATCAACTTTAATTATATTTTTGACTGGAACAAACTAACCTTCATCCACTAGGTTTGTCATTCAAACTATTAATTTTATTCCATTTCAATTTTCTTTTTCTAGGTAAATTTCTGAATGTGAAACTGAGGAAATTATAACATTCAAAGTAATAATAATTTTTACTTTTAGGTGAATATATAATATGCATTTTAAATGTACCCAACATAATAAAAAAAAATCATTTGCTTAAAAGTAGAAATGTGGTAGAAATTTAATTTTTGCATTATTACCTATTTTTACAGTTATTAAAACAGTCATAATCATAACAAACTTTAAAAAATTACATAAAATCAGTTTATAAATGCTTTCAATTATATTTTGTCTCCAAAGAAAAAGGAATTTCTAATAATGTGTGAAAATTTTAACATCAAATTAAAATATAATAAATTTAAAATTTAAAAAAAAAAAAAAAATCACTTTGAAATGCAAACTACGTTTGAGAAAAAAAAATCTGTAGATTGAATTTTATCAGGGTGGAAAATGAAAAATGATTTTCGCAGCAGGGCAAATCCCATTTTGTCGCAGCTTTTCTCTCTCTCAGTGGTTTCATAACAGTATATTTTTGCATTAACAGTTCATCGGATTTCAAGGCATATACTAATTAATTTTACATTATTTAGCAATCATATAATTGATATGAAATAAAATCGCATGCTTTGTACCAAAATTAAATTAAACTCAATAATTTCTTATGATATTTGAAATTTAATACGAATCTAATTTATTGATACATATATATTAATAAGAAGAAAATTTAAATCAAATGCTAAAATTTATTTTTATTTAATGCATAGATAATAAAATATTTTATTTAATGTATATTAATAAATACAACCATTACTGAGATTGGGTAATTTACGGAGTAAGTAATGGATGTATTTATTAATGCATTTTGTATTTTTAAAGGTTAACAATTTTTCTTTACCCTTCTAGTAACTTTGAATATTTTGGAATATTTTTAATAGAAATGTTGTTACACATAGAAAATTTTTCATTTATTAGTTAACTTAATATTAAAATTTTTAAATTTAAGGTTCTTAATATGAGCAAATTGAATTAAATGAAAAATAAGGTAATTATAGGAAAATATATAGATGCATTTCATATATATCTAAAAAATAAATGAATGCACGTTTTAATAAAGTTAATTAATAAGCAGATTTATATTAAAAAATTTATTTTGATTTATTAACTTGCAATAAAATCAAATTAAAATTTCCTAAACAAATAATTATATTTGAGATTTAAGAAAATTAATATGATTTAACTATCATATTTCCGTCTATATTCCATGGAATACACATTGGGGGAGGGGGATTTTGTGTAGCAGATTATACACCGTACAGTTAATCTGATGACTTTTTTTTTTTCAGAAGTTTTACAAAAATCAATTCTAAAAAAATGTCACATTAAAATACTTTTAAAAATCTTTAAACATAAAGAAAGAAAATAGCAGTTGTAGAATGATCGAAGGTAGTAAAATTTTTATAAAAGTAAACGAATTGCGACGTGTATCTTATATTGCTGTGTATGAATGAAAAAGGCTTGTAATGAAATGGTAGATAAGAATTAAAAACATTTTTCAAAAGGCTAAATAATAATTAACTTCCATGATGAACAATATTTCCATCTCTCAAGCAAGTAGGATTATTACAAATTGTTGGAAAAATACTGTTTTTGTTTTCACAATAGTTCTCAAATTTTTTCAATTACCATCATCTTAAATTTATAAAAAAAAATTTTATATATAAATAACACCTTAAAAAAAGCCTTTTACCTTTTCAATATAATTACATCTTTTAATTTTTAAATGTTTTAACACATTCAAAAACACCTTTCAAGAAACGTTTTGTTAATTTTATGCTATGTTTAAATAATAATAAATAATGGTATAATGCTTGCATGAATGGGTGCAAATTGCTCATGGATTATATGAGATCTTTTATTTTTTCAGGCCAAAAACCATGCCAGCAAGCAATACAATGCTGTGGAATATAGGCAAGAAATTATGATAATTATTTACTTAAAAATGACAATAAATAAAATGCATTTCAAATAAAGCTCAATTAAAAAAAATGGCATATTTAATTAATTGACAAACTAAAATACAGAATTTATATATATTGCAATATTTTGCATGCTTACTATTGAATCTCCTATATCTTGTCTGTAGCATCTAAATGATTCTTTTTCATCTGTTGACAAAAAATAATAATAATTATTTAAATTAAAAAAAAAAAAAAAGAAAGAATAAATTTAATAACAAACAATGGTTGACAATAATCAATAACAATTTGATTACTGGTTATTAAAAGCAACAAATAAGTTTCATTTTTTTTTTTTTATACAACCTGTTGTTTTAGAAGCCTATGCATCTTTAATCTACAGCAATACATTCCTTCAATGTTGAAGCATAAATTGACAAATATATCTACACATAGGTGACCACAGGTTCAAATATATAAATGCCTTGTTTTTGTAGGCTTTACAAACATTTGAAGTTTCCTGTCAATAAATTTGCCTTTATAAACTTAACTAAACTGTGCTTACCTGATCTCCACTGCTTATAAACATTTTCTGGTGGATAGCGTAATTTAACAAGATAGCAATCTAATAAGGCGTGAAAAATTGGATGAAATATCAGAAGAAGAGTTTCGAAATTCCTACTGGATGAAACAATTGTATCCCTAAATAGAATGAAAAATTTATAGTTAAAAAAGCCCAGTTTATGTAAAGAATTATATATATATTTTTACATACATGGGTATTGGTATTGATAGCATTAACTTTAAAAAGAAAATATATTATATATATGTGTGTGTGTGTTCTATAATGAAGTTCAGGAGTTAAATTTTTTTTTTTTTTTTAACAGTTAAAACTGTGAAAATTTTTTAAGTTTCCATTCGGATGAAAACAAATATACATATAAGAAAATTGTAGTCTTTCTAAGGAACCAAAAATAATAATACTTTCAATAAATTGTATTAATAATGTAAAATTCCTAAATTAGATTTCCAACGACCTTTTTACTTGATTTAAGAAAGTGAAATACATGTTTCACTAAACGAATAATTAGTTTAACTCCTCATTTTGAGGAAAATCTGAAACAGAAATGTAATAGTTTTCTCTGTAAATATTTTTAAATTCAATATTTAATGAATGCTCGATTCATTTATATTTATATATTACACTACTATACCACAATCAAGAAATAAAATTGACTAATTATATCAAACCTTTCTGTTGATAGCAAAATAGAATTAAATTGTATTACAGAATCTCAGTTTAGTTGTCATAGAAAAAGATACACCTCAGAAATTAATTAATAAGAATAACTCAACTACATTAAGATTTTAGCATGTGGTAGGCCTGTTTATTATTTTTACAAAAGTAATATGGAAAAAAGGGAGGTGCTTAGAAATAGTTGAAAAGAAAAAAAGTGAAATTATTTTTTACTAATTACATTAACTTAATTTATTGTACAAACACTTCATTTTGATTGTTTTAAGGTAACATTAAATAAAAACAGATAATTGGTTGAAAAAGAAAAAGAAGGATAAAAAGGAACAAAAGGATAAAATTTTAATAAAAAAATTAATTACATTTTTAAGATAAAATTTTTAACAATTAAAGATAAAAAAGGATCAAATTCCCATATTCATTAAAATATTACATAGACTTCATTATAAAAACAATACTTACATGATTTAAAATTTCATTTAACTAAAAATCGCTGAAATAATCATTTAATGGAATGTGTAAAAAATCATGTTCAATTTCAGTTGTCGGAAGAAAAGTTCAATAATGGCTTTACCTGAAGAGTGTACCAGAATCCAAAGGCTTGCTCACTGCATATTTCATCTACAGGATATTGCCCAGGAGTTGAGCTGCATTGCTGAAAACAGAATGTTCACTCAGTACAATAAAAAAAAATCCATATGGAAGTTTTCAGATGAATAACACAAAATTTCAACTTTATTTATTTTTTTTTTTCATTCATAACTAGGGATTGCAATATCGGACGAAAAGTTCAATACCGGTATTCTGTATTTTTTAGATCTTGATACTGGTTTTAATACTGGTAGTAGAAATTTTAGAAAAAGAAAGAAAACACGTCTGTTTTTTTTGTTTTATTTGCCAGTTTTATTAGAGAATGTAAATATCAAAAAAAAATAAATAAATTACAACAGTATATAAAGAATCAAAGTAAAGGAACATCTCATTTATTTAAATCACAAAAAGTGTAAATATCACTATTCAGTCTGTGGTACTCCTCCATTCACTTTAATAACTCTTGAACATTTTTTATATTGTGCCACCCTATTCTTTTCATCATATAAATAATGAAACCAAAACCGAAGTATTATCAGCTGATTTTTTATGTTCTTTAAAGTTATTCTTATTCATTATTATGGGGTATTATTTATGAGTATATCTATAATAAATCTGAAAAATATTTTGAACCCTAAAATATGATATGCAAATACAATATTTCACCGATTTAAAAAATATCAAAATATTACACACTCTTCACAACTACAACCTTGTTTTCACAGATAAGAATTCTAAATTTTTAGTAAATAAAAAAACGGTATTTAAACTTGTGAATACCGGGTATTACAAAATTGTACAAATGGCTCAAAATACCTGTATTCGGTATTGCAATCCCTACTCACAACTATGACAAAAGTCTGCAAAAATACTATAATAAAAAACACATTATAATATATACTGGATGTATTGTAACACAATTTATTGTGATGTTTTTAAAAAAATAATTTTTAAGGATTGTGTTTTATTAAAGCCCTCCAGCACCCAAAAAAAGTATGCAGCCAAATAGAATTTGTTAAGGATTGTCACCTACCATAACATTAACAATCAAATGTAATTTTGAAAGTTAAGTTTAAATTTTGAATTTTCTTAAAAAGTCTTAATTGAATTTAAAAAAAAAAAACTGATATTGTTTGAAATGTAATGGTTTAAAATAAAACAGGTGAAAATTTAAAAGTACAGTTCATTGATGCCACAATTTAAAGTTCGAAAATTATGCATTGCATGAAAAAATCATTTGAAGGTGGCTTTTATTAGAATAGGTTTTTTATGTTAAAATAGTCATTTTTTCTCCACATTTTGGAAGTTTAATTTTCATACATTAAAATAAGAAAAAAAAACTTCATTAATCTGAGCTTAAATATTCTGATTAAATATTTCAAAATGTATAATTTTTTTAATCATGAAAAAACAATACATACTTGTATGCATTTGATGAAATATTTTTATTACAAACTCACATTATTTGAAAACTGAATGATTGCACTTAAAAAGAATTCATCTATGAATATTTAGGTATCATAATTTTTTTACATTGGTTTTACAATTGTTACTAGATCAGCAAAAGAGCAAATTTTAAGGTGTACTCCGGGGAAAACCAAATTATAATCTACGTGAGCTATTTTTTTTTTTTTTTTTCCTTTAAGATTTCAGCTTTTTTTTAAAAAAAAGCTAAATGTGTAATTGTTCATTAATTGTTAACTATTAGACAAGAAATTATTAGACATGGAATTATTAAATTATTACACAAGAAATTAAAAATAAATAATTTTAAGACATGAAAAAAATCAAAATAAAGCACTATAACAGAATATTATTTTAATGTTATTATATCTAAATTATCACAAAAATTTTTTTAGCATATAAAATTATAAAATGTTTCCCAAAAATAAATTAAAACTTAGTTTAATTTTTTTACTTCAAAAAATTAGTTGCATTGTGTTATTAACATAAAAAGTGGTTTCAAAATTATTTGTATCTATTCATATAGATATATTATTCATAAATGCTTACCAATATAAAAGATATAAGCTTCAGTATTGTGTCTTTCTTCTGTGGCTTATCTAGTATTGTATTAATGAGTAATTGACAATGGTTTTCTGCAACGGCAATTATCAAACCATATATACTGTTTAGTTTGTCCTGCAATAGGAAGATGAATATTACCTATTTTTTTTAAAAATAAACTCCACAAAACATGAAAAATTCTGCTACGTTTAAAATGAACCTTGTACCATATCACAGTCTTGACTAGCCCTTTTCAACAGATCATCGAATTTGCTGATGTGATCAACCATTTCTAAAATCAAACTAGGATACCTAAAAGAGATTATAAAAAAAAAATATATCTTACAAGGAATATTTTTTTAAATTACTAATTACAAAGCAAATAATCTAGACCACACTAACCACAGGGCCGAATTTAGATGAAAAGAGGCCCTAGGCTATTCCACTTATTTCACCTCCCATTTTTAAGTTTGTAAATTACACGAGAGATAATAAAATACATCATTACGAAATATTGTCAAAAAATTTTTTTCAATAGTCTATAAACACTTCACTAAAATTTTTAACCTACTGGACTCAGAAGGCGAGAATCAAATGATTGTGTACACAATCCTAAAATAAGAATCTTTTCTAATAACATTAACACGTATTTCATATTATCGAAGTAATACGAATATAACCGAACGTCAGGATATCAATAGGTCTGTTCGTTTGTCTGTTCCAATCTGCACTTTATTTATGCAAGAACAAACCAGAGCTTAGTAGCATAAGGCCCGTCAATATTTGCCAAAGAAATTGGTGAACGTATGAACGATACTTTGGTGCAATCTAGTCTATACAAACGAACAGACCCAATGAGACGAACATGTTGATGTTAGCCAATACATTTTTATGTTTGTATATGAGTCATATGTAGAATTTCTCATTTTCGATTCACTGTTTTGGTGTTTACTGTTTTTAGAATAGTGTAATTCTAATTTTGCTAACCATTTGAATGTAGACCCTTCTTGATATTGAGGCCCTAGGCTGAAGCCTAGTTAGCCTATAGGAAAATCCCGCCCTGACTAAGGATGATATATTTCATGATGATTCAGTGTTTAATTTCAGTTATACAATATGCATTAAAAATTTTTTTAATTCTTTTTTAAAAATTTATGAATTAAAAAAATTTAGCGGAAATGTTTTACACTAAACAACAGCATTTTTAAGGAATATATATTTACTTGCAATCAACACTTAATCAGAACTGTTATATGACATATATTTCAATACATTAAAAATTTAATAGATTTAAATAAGTTAATTGTGTTCCAGAAAATGAAAAACTAAATCAATTAGCATTCAAAAATTAAAACTAAATAATCCAAAGAATTATTTTTAAAATGATAAATTAACTTACTTGGTACATTCCGAAATATTAGCAATATTGACTAATGTTTCAAGAGCTGTCTGACTAATTTCATCCCTATACACAGAATCGAAAGCAAGAAGTAACAAAGATTTATGCTCCAACACTTCAGAACACAATATTGCCCAACTTGAATAACATTTCAGGCATATCTCACACAAATCAGCGGGAGAAGATGTTCTCGACAACACACTCTGTACAAGTTGCATCACAAGTTCAAGGGACCCACAAAGAGTATTTTTAATAATACCAGAACGCGGTTGTGCTATATGCGTTGTATGGAACTAGAAGAGGGAGAAAAACAATTAAAGAGATTCAAAGTGAAAATGAGAACAGAATGAAATTCATGAATGCATTTAGTAAATGAAGAAATATAAAAAGTAATTCAATTACATTTAAAAAGAAGTAATGTATTTTAATATTTACATGAACATTATTTCATCGCTCTTCAAGAAACCAATTAATAAAAGAAAAATGTTTTACATCCAGCAAGACTCACAAAGATTATTCAAGATTAGAAATTATTAATGATTATTCTAATTCCTCTTTTTTTAATGAATAATTCTTTTGACACAAGTAAATTTAATAAATTTCCAACAGGTATGTTATTTAATTGACTATGTCAGCAAAATGATGTCACTAATTATATTTAAGAAGGAAATATATAATCATCTCTACTAATCTGATATATATATTTTTTTTTTTTGTAAATATTGACTAGATACAAAACTATCTAGACACAAAACATTTTTCTTTCCTTAACAGATTTGACAGAAATAAAAATGTATTAGATTTTAATGAAAAGATATTTGAGAAATTTATAACATATTCCACGAAATTTTTTTTAAATAAAAATTCATATGAATAATCTTCAAGAAAGTTCTTTTTCCAAAATGCATTTTCTTTTCAGCTCATGAAACTGTGTTTTACTTGAAGAATAATAGCCAAGCTGTTGAATATATGAAAAGATAGTAAAAAATTGTTCATAATTTAAAATTGATCACCTTAATCAATTTGCACAGTTTAAATTTATTCTTGCCATTTCTAATTTTGCATTACTATTTCATTATTTATTCATACTATTACTTGTTTACTAAAGCTAATTTTTTTTAAGAGCATCCGACAGCAAAATACAATCAAAAATTTTCAGCACTACAAAAACTTTGCAAACTATTTTGAGAAATGTTAATGTTTTAAAAGCCTTCTCAGAAGAAAAATGAAATTAAATACATCTTAAAATAATAAAAAATTAGCAAAAGTGCATTACTTAACTAAGTGCATTACTTAACTAAAGACTTACTTTAACTAAAGAACCCTGCATGGGTAAAGACTTAGAAAAAGAGAATTTTTAAAGGGGGAGGGGGAGCATCTATATCTGTAAAATATTTAAATGAAAATAGAATATGTATGTTTTATGATTACATGTATTTAGAAAATAATTTCCAAATTGATTTATAAGATACTTCTTAATTCTGACACATAAGTCTCAGTTTAAAAAAAAAATGCTCATATGTTTGAAAGTATTTTTTTTTTTAATGTTTATAACGGTGATATAATTTTTGGATTAAAGTGCTCATTAAAAAAGTACATAAATTCTTACATTTTATTTCTAAACTTACAAGAAAATTCACGAAATACCCAGCAATGATTTGATTGAAAATTATACTGTGTGCGTCATGACAAGGATATTAACTGGCTTTGGTAACAGGATCTACACTTAATATTTGAGATAATTGAGAGTTTGTAATTTGTAATGCTTTACTATTGCTTAAGTGTTATGTCAAGAAGTCTCACAGAATAGTACTTAAAGGATGTGGAAGTAGTGCTTTTATTATATTTATTTATTATTATTTTTTTCCAATGCAGCTGGCAAACAGACATGGACGTCTTTGGATGCCTATAAGGGCTGCACCGATGTTACTCACTTTGCATTATCCACGGGGCGTGTGCAACTTGATGGTAAGCCACGGACGCGGAGTAACAATGCCCCTGCAGCGCTCTACGATCCTATTAGGACCGGGACCTACGGCTTAAAGTGAATTCCGAACCACTGCAACACCCATGGGCAAAACCGGGATTTAAACCCGATACTTGTGGTACCGAACGCCAGAGCGCTAGCCATTCGGCCATCAGGCTATATTATTCTATTTATTCTCCACACAATTTCTTCTTCTTTTTTTTTTTTTTTCAATTTTAAGTTCTTACATCACAGCAAAAATTGCATTCATTAATATTTATGACTAGAAACATATTTTTATATATTTTCTTCTACCATTTATACATTTTCCTCATAAAAGCATTGTTAAACGTACGTTAACTATCATTTTTTCATTTTTTTTTTTAATTTTTATATTTTGTTCTGAAGAAATATTTATGGCATTCGCAGACAGAATGAAACATTTAATCTCCTTCTACAAAAATGAAAACTGTGGAATAAATACAAAATATTGCGCCTGAGCAGAAAGACTAATTTACATGGGAAGAGTTGCAGAACTGACAAAAACAAAATATTACGAGGCAGGAAACAGAAAGAGGGGAGGGGGGAGACGCCGATTAAAATGAGTTAAGGAACATTATAACGATGAATAAAAAAATTCATGAGTGTTTAACAACTGAAAAAAAGAAAAAATTTAACATCTTTCATAAAAAATGTGAACAAAGTCTATTTCCTATTCACCGAATTCAAAAATATCTATTAATGATGTTAATTGTATTAAATCTTGTATTTTTACAATGAATATATCGACATACATTGTTTTACTCAAGCATTACTTTTTTTTTTTTTTTTTTCATAATCAGTTAATTAAATATGATTATCTGCATTAACATGGATCTAATAACATATATTTTGTTTTCCTATCATTTCAAAAATAAATTCAATTTATCTTTTTTAAATCAATTTCTGTACAGCTCACACAATTAAAAAAAAAAAGGCATAAAAAAATTAATATTTTAGCAATACAGCAGCATTTTAAAAGAAAAAAATATTTTTACAAACAAAACACACACACTCACATATATTATGTTTTTAGTACAAAATACATATTAAAGTTGCAGTGTCACAATGAGTGAAATTAAAAATTAAGCTTAAAAAAAAAAAGCAATAACATGGGGAGTTGAACTCAATCCTTCAAACTGTTAGCTCCACTAGTGTAGTGTTTTATCAATATAAAAGCATTTAAAATGTATTTATCTTGAAAATTATTGAGAGGAGGACCTACTACTTTTACCAGTTAACATCATTGTCACAATCTACATGTAACACAATTTTCAAACAAATCAGAGATGAACAATTTGTGATTTCTCTTTGTTAAATATCATTTATGTGTTTTTAGTTAAATTCAAAAATTCAACAGAAAATATTTCTAAAAGAGATTCACAAAATGTCAGTACTTACTTCTTCAGGCAGAATAGTTAATAACTGGAGTAAAACATTTGCAACTTGTTGTGGCTAAAAAGAAAAAAAAATTAATTCCAAAAGAATGTGATAAATATTAAAAAATAATTTTTAAGTATTTGATAGTGATAGGTTTAGTTGAAATTATACTTTAACTTTACACCAAAAATAAATACAAAATTAAAATAATGTTGTTTTATTTCACAAATATATTTAATGATTAATAAAAATACAATTTCTTTAATAATAAAAATAGTTATCTTATATATAATGCAACAAATGATATTAAATACTAATTACACATCAAAATCTGATAGGATCATTTTCGCCTTAGCTTGAAATTTTACCTAAACTCAAAAATAAATAAATAAATAAAATTTAACCATTTTGTACACATCAAATACCTTTATTATTTTTATTAATAATAATAACTAAGAAAATTATCAAATATAAGAAAAATATAAATGCTGAAAATACTTCTTCCTTCTTAACAAATAAAAAGTAAAATTTAATAAATCGATGAAATTGCTACTAATGCCATAACTTTTGATTCTCAAACAAAAGGATGACACAGCATTGGTAAATAAATCTTTCAAATGGAATTTTTATGAACTTCTACAAGTAAATGTTTAAAAAAAAAAGCGATTAGTCTTACACTGCTTAGTAGCAAGATTGTATTTAACTTAATTATTGATATTAGGTACACTTATTGCAAACTACTTTTTAAGTATTTTATTACACCAATAAATATGTTTTAAATATATAAAGGTAACCATTTTTTTCAGTTTTATGATTAATAGTAATTTATTTTATTTAATTAATGATTTTGCTGTTTAACATTGTAAGTAAATCACAGCGATTCTAGATAAATTTTACAACATATTTTTAAATCTAGCATAAACATATTTAAAGGAGACAAACAGGCACTTACACTAGCATTTGGAATGTTTTGAGGTTGGAGTGCAGAAATTAAATCAGATATTGCACTAGGCCAAAAAGTGTCGATAGTTTGGATTACATAAGATGACATCTATAAGAAGAAAAAAAAGAAGAGTAAAATATTATTTAAAAAATATCTACAAAACATGCCCACTAGACAGTGCCACAACATGTAATTAGAAAAGTACAATATAAAAACTAGTTCTGAGAAAAATTGTAATGATATAATTTAATAGATAAAAAGATTTACGAAACCCAAAACTATTTAAATGTCAAATATATATACATAAAAGAATGTCATGTTTTAGATCAAATGTAATATTTTACAAATTTGAAAATTATAATTCACAGAAATTTTTATTTTACATACTTAGACTGCATTTTTATACTTACTATACTTCAATTATCAATATTAACATGTCAGTATAGTTTAGTTTGCAAAATAATTACAGCATAATGAGATGAGTTTATTTTACTTTTTTTATTATATATGATGAATGACACTTTATCATGCCAGTGTATTCGCTAGTATGTTTGGCTGGTTTTGTGATGGATCTTAATATTATGTTTAGTATGCTATATTCAGGTTTTCATTACTGTAATAGTGAAATTCTTTTTAATGATGAAATTTTAACCATATAAAGAACCTTACAAAAAGAATTGTAGAAAAATAACTTTTAAAATTAATCATAGATATTTGAGTTTGAATTGGTTTGGGATGAATATGCAGAACTTCTAAGCAACAAAAAGGGACCTAGGATATTAAAACATTGAAAAAAATGTGTTTTTTTTGGCAAAATCAAAATAAGAAAAGTGGAGCTTTTGGTCAAAAAATTTAAATCAATACACAAAAAGGACAATAGACCTAAATAGTAACCTTTCTGCTTATGGAAGTGATGTACAAGTCACTACTGTATGAAGTCGTCAATGCATGATGCTAAGCTGTTGAACCGATTTCTTCTATTCGCCTTGAACAAAGAGTTAATATCTTTTTAGATATTCTATTATACTTATTACGGTATAGAATCTTTAATACAATCATTGGAATAATGAAATCTGACCAGTATATCAATATTTAATGAGAATAATTTGAGTTCAAAAAGATTTATCCTTCTAATGATAGATATGATCTTGGAATATGTTATGGCTTTCAAATAAGTATAATGGGCTAAAATAGTTGCTTATTTCAATCCTATAGATAATTTGTGAGTAATTTTCAAAAGCATGGATAGTTAACAAGTTAAATGCAGTATATATAGCATGGTCTCAACAAAACTAGTTATTAAAATCTTAACTTGTAGGGCAAATAGGACTTTAAAAGGCAAAAGGGATCATATTTGAATTTAACTATGATTCAGTTACGACTTGAGCAAAATAATAAAAATTAAATTGTTTCTGTTTTAATTACTGTTCTCAGTATTGCAAGAATCAGAATATATGTAAAAAAAAAAAAAATGAATGAATGAACAGAACGAAAACAGAATATGCATTTATAATTCGATAATTACAATACAATATTTTTTTTTACGAGTTTAATAGTTTTTAAAGGGAAAAAAATTATTAAAATATCAATGAAATATATGCTTTTCTATTTTCTTATTAAATCTTTAAACACATATTGCATAAATAATTAATAAAACAATTAAAAAAAAAGATCCCTACATTAATGGCATATTAAATATGTTTTTTCCAATTTAATAGGATAAAAATAAAAATTAAATATCAGTATCTATGCTTGAAATTCTACTTACAGTTTGCCTTTAATACATTTTTATATGTGTAATTTAAAATTTTGTTTCAACATTTGTTAACATTTTGAAATCCAATGAAATTTCCCATAAAAAATTAATCTGAAGTTTATTTTAGGACCTATTTGAAATATTACAATTTCAAAATCTTGTTTGAGATTCTGCAATATCATATATGAATGATCAGATATTTAATAGTTTCTTTTATTCTTGGTGAAGCTATGAAAAATCATAATTTTTTCCCCTCTTAAAACAATTGAATATAAATAGAAATTAATAGTACAAATACTTATTCTTAAGTAGATTTATTATTTTTATGAGATACTTACAGCAATACAAAGCCTGGTTAAAATAACTTTAGGACCAGTTATATATGTAAATAAGACCTTTAATAAGCTGTCCCTCAGTGGCCCATAATGATCCGCAGGCAATTCACTCCATTGTTTAGAAACTTTAGCATGTAACGTGCATGCACCAAAAAACTGTGTTTCAGATGGCTAAAGGATTAAAAAGCATTTTGAAAAGATACTTAAAGACATATTCTATTATGCAATAATTTTATAATAAAAAATAATAATTATTTTTTTAATATTTTCAGATGAGTTAAAACAACGAAATACTAATAAATCAAGTATAATAATCATAATATATATATATACATGTGTGTGTGTAAAATAACATATTGAATATTAATTGAAAGATATGATGGCTTTAAGCATGGCAAAGAAATATATATGACAAATTATAGAAGCTACTTACTACAATTATTTAAGATAATATGGTACCCTTCCAAAAAAAATTGAAACTGCATTGTTTTGTAAGATTTATTTCAATATTTAAAATTTAGAAACAATTTTTAAAAAAATGCATATTTTCTACATTTAAAATTTATTAAAACTTTAAACTTTTTAAAATTCTTACAATTTTGTTAAATAATATCTTTAATTAAAAAAAAAAATTTTTTTTTTTTCTACATTTAGTCAAATCAACTACACAAGATAAATTTTAATACACATTTTTTAATATCGTATGCAGTAAAATGACAAATAAAATAGTGGTAAATTAGTTTTTTATTATTAAAAAAATGTTGATTCCATGAAAAATTTTATTTCGCATATAATGAAAAACATGCAAAATAATTTTTAAATTTCAACAAACAAAAAAAGTTTTACTGATAGAGAGAAAAGCCTTGCTTAACTCAATGATTGCTCAAATTACAAACACATTTGTAACAATCAGATAATTGTAGATAGATACCAGTAGATACAAAAATATATATAATGTACATACAGAATTATACAAATGAAAATAATTGAAACTACTTATGAAATTCTTATTTCAATTTAAACAATATATATATATAATGGTTAAATACAACGCAAGTAAAAGAAATGGCAAGATCATGTTAAGTGTGTTGTCACATTTGGCGGACTTTGAATTTAATTATTGTTAATTAAAATTTGAATACCTTCCAAAACATTGAAAATAAAACTTTGAAATTTTGTCATGTATACAAACAGCAGCATCATATTATACAGCTATAATATGATTTTTAATTTTAAAAAATTGAGGCATAGTGGGCAGTAAATAAAACTGTGAAAAAAAAACAAGGAAATTTTGTAAAATGCATTTTTTATTAATGTTTTTTTAAAATAAGAATACATTGAAATAATATGCAACTTTTTGGAGTAGTGTCTAAATATTAATCCCATCCAAAGTTTATTATTAAACAGTCAATGTCAAAAAAAAAAAAAAAAAAATTAAATATCTATCTTAATAAAAGCAAGTTCCTTAGGTTTTAAAAATATTAAAATTAAGAACCCAATTGAATCGTTTACAATCTCAATCAAGATTTTGCACTAATATTCAATATTTGTTGATAACAAGTGACATTCCATTAATTCAAAATGTTTCTCAACAAAAAAAAAAAAAAATTATGAAAAGATGCACTTTTATTTTACCTTATATGGATCTAGCAGTTGCCAAGCAAACGTCCAAGCCTCAGGAGAAATTTGAGCATTCATCAAATAAGTGTTGGCTTGAGCTTGACTTCCTGCATCATTATATAAGCAGTGAAGAATCTAAAAATTATTATTAGAAGCAAGATGTTTTGAAACTTCTTCATAAATTTCTACTTAACTTAAATTTTCAATCACGAAATTTGAAAAAAAAAAATTTTTGATTTTATAAAACAAGTTTACACAATATAACGGTCAGTCAAATGAACACCTTAAAAATCAAGAAAGAAATTAAAGTAATGCCACTGCCCTGTAAGTTGGCAATATTGGTGCTAGCAATGTAAGAAATGAGGCTTGAATGGCTAGCGCAAGGGTTTTGGGTTCGAGTCCCGGTGATGTCATGGATGTTTGTAGTGGTTTGGAATCCACTTTAAGCCGTAGGCCCTGGTCTCATATGACTGTAGAGCATTGGGCGTAGAGCTGACAACCCAACCCAGTAGAAAAGAAAAACATCTCTCATCTCGAATTCTACCAGTAGGTAGATGGCCTTGGCCCACACTGGGCTGTTGCGCCAATGATGATGAATGTAAGAAATGTCCAATAGGTTATAAAAAGAGTATACAAGATCAATGTAAAAATGGCTGTCCACAGGTGACATGCATCCAAGAGGAAACATGTTATGTTTAAAACTTTTAACAAGAATAGGCATAAACCTACAGAAATTCATTGTCGAATGAAAGCACAGGGAGGTGATGCATACCTTTACAGAAGTTAATGAACAAACTTAAGCGAAAAATTCACAGTGGTGTGACTTCAACGAAAGACATGTGTCATAAAGTTCAGTACATTGAATTGTGACTCAAGTGTCAATAAGGGGAAACCTTTGAATGAACTAACCATAACTATGGCCTTTTGAATCATAATTTCCTTTATTCATAATGCCTCCTGTTCTCTGAAATATCAACAATATACACTCAAGAGCCAAAACATTATGACCACCCCTACACTTTCCAATGAACTCGCCTGGATGACGTGGAAGGCACGTGATCAGGTGGAAGTGGTATTTAACTGGTATTAAGTGTTGGTATGAATCCATGCCAAGGTGGGCCAACTCGTTATTGACAGGTGGTCATAATGTTTTGGCTCTTGAGTGTAGATAACATAGCATCTATCAGCAGAGTTTAAATAATTATTGTACATTAAGCAAGATGATGATTTCCATACTTATCTGGGGATGAAACATAGATCCCATACCTCGGAAATAAAGAGAGAGTATGGAATAGGTCATTATCAAAATCAAAAAAAGATTCACAAATAGCTATCTGGAAGAAAAGTTATGCTTAAATTTTCTGAAATTCACCTAGGAAGAACAGGTTCATTCACAGGGTAATTTAGATCTAATGTACAACCATATTTTACCTGTAGTGAAACACACATAGACCTGAATAGCTATTTACAAATGTCATTTTTCACTTTGATACTTGACCTCATACAGCACATGTAATAACTGAGACCATTGAAATTTACATTTTAAGCATGTACCATACCTCATTACTCACTAAATTCTCATCTACAGAGAATATTATATTCTCGGGCTGCCCAAAATCCCAATGAGAACAAATTAGGATCAGATGAACAGCAGTTACATGATTGTGTAACTAATCAAAAGAATTTTTGTGAAAAACAGCTCCTTTTCAGCATTGTAGATTTGAGTTTAGAGGAAATTATACAGATAAATCATACACATTTTCTAATTTGGTCAATAAATTATTTTTAAAGTTTCATTTGATTGATCCTTACATTAAAAAAAAAACCAATAATTAAGTCATAGTATTTATTCAAGTCCAAAAATTGGCTTTGTTCATGTATGAATACCAAAAACATTTTGATTTGATATAGATATATTCATACTGAATAAATAACTAATTAATAAATAACTTTCTGTATTATTTTGCTTTACATAGATTATTTGGTTATCATTTCATAAAATGTAATTTTTTTTTTCCCCACACATTATTATTTTTTCTTTAAACTTTTAACATAATAAAATTCTATATTCATCATTCAACAATTTATATAAAATCTAAATACCGATAATTAATCATGCATTATATTCTGATTTTATGCACATTTATTTTTATTAATTTAAAGCTAATGAATTTATTATAAAAACACTACAAAAAAATTGGCACATTGATTGACAAATTTAACTCATCTCCAAAATCAATGTTATTTTATAGTACTTTTTAAAATGATCAACAAGTACAGCAAATGATACAGAAATATGTATAGAAATTCACATAAAGAATCGTAAGAATTTTATAAAATTGACACGTGTTAATATGGATGCAATTGAAAGTTTATAAAATATAGTTTAAAAATATAACTATTTTTAAAACATTTTTATTCTTAATAAATCGTCATAATTAGTCAGCATACAATTGTTTGAGTACTTTAGTTGCAAACATTTACTTAATACGTTTTACAACCGAATTAATATTCTCTGTATCCACAGTAATATTATACAGTTTTATTTGTGTTTATATTTCAAATACAAAACAAGAGTATATCGTAATACAAACTTTTCTTTAAATGAAAGAACTATGGGGAATGTCAAATCAATTTCATAACCTTTGACAAGTTAAATAAGAAATTAACAAAGGGATATAAATAAAATACTACACCAATATTTTTTATTCTATTACTTACAAGTTCAACATTTTCAACTGTAAACTGAGTACTTATTTCTTCCATTTTTGGAAAATGTCGTTCACAAATATTGTCCTAAAAATTATATTTATATATATATAACGCCTTTTCATATAGGCTTAAATCAAAGTCAATTAATTGAAATCACATTTATTTGTCGACAATTCAGGCTTGATAATGTTATGAAATAAAATTAAATTAATGGTTCTAATTAAATTAAACATTAAAAATCTTTAAAATAACAAGAATAAACATTTCTAAACAGAACAGTAACACATTGTTTACAAAAGTACAGCAAATATGGTTTATTCAAATAATTTTGAAACTCAAAAATGTTAGTGGCGCCATCTACTGACGCTAAATACATATAAAAATTTAAATTTCTAAATTTTTTTTTCTGCTATTTTATACTAAAAAAATTCGATAAAATAAGATTTTTCCACGATTAAAAAATTTTCTGCTTAAATTAAATTTTAACAGAATTTTTTTTTTTACATTATGCATCTCTACATTTTTTTTTTTTTTTTTTTTTCATAGACTCAAGGGAAACACCTACATAAAAGGCTCCTTAAATCCAAGCCACATTGTTGTGTATACATCGGTTCTATGACCGTAAGCTCCGTTAGGTGTCAATGACCTTTAGTTCAGTGATCACTGATCAGCATAGAAGAGTAAGAACTGCTGTACGATCAGTTGGATATGCAATTCTCCGATATAAGTTATGCATTTTTGATAATTAAACTCGGTGAAAGAGTTTGCTAAAATATCACCATACTAAAAAGCATGAGATTGTCTTATAGAATTCATTCGTAATTTGTGAAAATAACTGTAAGAATTCATATAACAGGTAAGTTTACATTTATTTCCTGTATTAGAAAAATTTATTATTATTATTTTTTTAATCTGTTGACTTAAATTATAATTTATTTAGATTGTTATAGATTTGTTTATGTATTTAGTCAAATAAGTATATATTTTTCAATTTTTTAAAAAGTTTTTCTGAATGTTTTTATACGATTTAAGCCGGCATGGCATGTTCTATCAGACTGTGTTTGTTTTATTAGGTTGGTGTGAATGACCTTTATGTGCAGTTTTGCGGTATTTTGCAATTGAAAACACTTTCAGTTCCAAATTTTTTATAAAGTGTTTGTTCGTTAATATGTTTTCTATTTACTTTATTTATTGGATTATGGTTTAAAAAAAAACTGTTAATTAATTTATTTTGAATTCTGATAAACATAAATATATTATGGAAGTTTTAAATATTTTAAATCGAAATAAAACGCTTTCAGTTCCAAATTTTTTAAAGTGTTTGTTCGTTAATATGTTTTCTATTTACTTTATTTATTGGATTGTGGTTAAAAAAAAACAGTTAATTAATTTATTTTGAATTCTGATAAACATAAATATATTATGGAAGTTTTAAATATTTTAAATCGAAATAAAAACGCTTTCAGTTCCAAATTTTTTTAAAGTGTTTGTTCGTTAATGTGTTTTCTATTTACTTTATTTATTGGATTATGGTTAAAAAAAAACTGTTAATTAATTTATTTTGAATTCTGATAAACATAAATATATTATAGAAGTTTTAAATATTTTAAATCGAAATAAAAACGCTTTCAATTCCAAACTTTTTTTACACTTTTGCTCGTTAAAGTTTGTTCGTTAATATGTTTTCTATTTACTTATTTATTATGGTTTAAAAACTGTTGGTAATCAATTTATTTTGAATTCTGATAAACATAACTATATTACGGAAGTTTTAAATATTTTAAATCGAAATAAATTTATTTTAAAATGATATATTTTTTTTTAACAGTTGTGTGACATTTTAAACAACATATGGATTTGAATATATGACTCAAAAATAGAGAATCATATTTAATGAAAATTATTAATAAATTAAAAAAAATAAATTGTATATTAAATCAAATTTTTAATAAATTAAAAAAATAATTATTATATTAAATCATTCTTTTTACAATTATTATTATTTTATACTGTGAATTCACGAAAAAAATGTATTCATATTTTTGCATTATGTGTATACGAAATTTTTGTGATATTTATTCTAGAGTCTTCTAAATTTTTTTTTTCTAAATAGTGTTTATTTTAATAATTTTAATAAATAATAATAAGTTTAATAAATTTATTTTAAAAATAATATTTTTTTAACAATTGTGTGACATTTTAAACAATATATCGATTGGAATATATGACTCAAAAATTGATAACTAAATTTAATGAAAATTTTTAATAAATTTTAAAAATAAATTATTATATTAAATCAAATTTTTTGCAATTATTATTATTTTATATTGTGAATTCATGAAAAAACGTATTCATATGTTTTTTTTATGTGTATACTTTTTTAAATATATCAGTTGGAATATATGACTCAAAAATAGATAACTATATTTAATGAAAATTTTTAATAAATTAAAAAAATATATATTATTATATTAAATCAAACTTTCTACAATTATTATTATTTTATACTGTGAATTCATGAAAAAACGTATTCATATGTTTGTATTATGTGTATGCATGTTTTTTTTTTTTTTTTTCCATGTTTGTATGTTTAATTTTTTTGATATTTATGCTAGTGTCTTCTAAATTTTTTTTTTTCTAAATATTGCTTAAAGGAACCTTGTAATAGACAACAAAATAATTTATTACAACTTTTTCCCCAGAAAAAAAAAAATGTGTTTTATATTTCCTATTATTTTATTCAGGAAGCAATAATTTCAGGAAAAATATTCGTAATAAACACCCTATCATAAAAACGTGGAAAATATTTTCTTTTGAATAATTTCATTATAGTGATTATTTAAATATAATTAAGATGTAAAATAAAATAGTATTGTGTTTTATTTATTATTATCTCTTAATGTTGTTAATATTTAGATTTATTCTTCTTAGGATTTTTTTTTTTTTTTTTTTTTTTAATTCTTTTTTCATAGTCTTGAGATCGATCGAAAATGTTGCTAAATGAATCTAATTTTTCTTCACAAATACTTAAATTGAATAGATGAATTAAATAGTCTTAAAATTAGAAAGATCAATGGATTAATAAAATTAGAATTTATTTATCTTGATCAGTTTCTTATCACATCTTATCAGTACCTTATCTCTTAATGTTGATAATATATAGATTTATTCACCAAGATTTTTTTTTTTTTACTTTTTATTCTTTTTAAAATTCTTTTTCATAGTCTTGAGATCGATTGAAAATGAATCTAAATGAATCTAATTTTCCTTCACAAATACTAACTGCACTATTAAAATAAATTATGCCGAAATTTATTATTTTATCCAACTGTTTCATAATGTGTGAAATGCATTCTCATCAATAATTTTCGTATCACTATTTAAAATTGTGATTTTAGAAGAGAAAACGATATTTCTTCACTTTATTTGTTTTTTAATGATTTTTTTTTTTAAAGTGGTTCCGATATTTATTTTACTTAACGAATAATCTTAAAGATTTAAAATATTACGTAAGTCAAATTTGGATTATTTGGCTATTTATGGTTATGTGTATTGAGTAATGTGTTATTGCTGACACGAAGTAAATATCAATTATTATTATTAAATTTTAAAAATTGAAAATGAAAGTTATGCAATGTAAATTTGCTTCCCACTTGCACTTAAAAGAGTTTTAAAATAACTGTTAAAATCGTATTACGGTAAATCGATTATAGATGCAGGATACTTTTACGTAATTGCAATTAGTACTGAACTATGTTTTTTTTTTTTTTTTTTTTTTTGCTGTATTTTTTTATTGTAATACTAGTCGTGACCAGCTCATAATAATTTAAATCAACAATTTGTATGTAATTTTAGAAAATAATTTATTTAAAAATATATATCTATAATAAATAGTCAATTTTTTTTTTTTTTTTTTTGTTCTAATGCAGCCGGCAGGCACTTAAAAGTTTGGTCGCCTTAAGGCAAGCGCTGCACAGACGTTACTCACTTTGCATTACCCAGGGAACGCGTGTCACTTGAAGATAAGCCACGGTCGCGGAGTAACAATGCTCCCGCAACGCTGCAAGATCCTATTAGGACCGGGACCTACGGTTTTAAAAGGGATTCCGAACCACTACAAACATCCGTGGCACCGCCGGGATTCGAACCCGAAACCTGTGGTACCGAGCGCCAGAGCACTAGCCACTCGACCATTCAGACCCCATAAATTGTCAATATTGTAAATAAATAATTTTTTGTTATTCAATTACTTTAAGGTATAATGGATTAAAAATACTAATCATTCTATTCTGTTCTCATTAACTATTATTTTGTTCACGAGATTTGTTCGCGGTTTGGCGATTTTGTTCAACAGATTTCAAAAATAACTTTCTTTTGAATATATATTTTTTGGTACTTACGTATTAACGCTACCTTGGCTACAGATTTGGCGGTTTTTAAGCATCGCCAATCTAACAGCTGCAGATTTGCTGAGTTTTGACGCCATTTTGTAGTGCTACGAAAATACGTATTTGAATTCGCCAGAAACAGAACAAGATGCAATTTTATTTTTTTCAGGAGCGAAATATTTTACCAAAAACAACGAAAATGTCCCAATTCCCATGGCATGAAACTTTGGTAAACGAAAGTTTTGGAAATGCAATTTCAGTCAGTGTGCTTATCGTGTGAAAAAGACAACTGGTTTGAGGAAAGCAGAATTCCATTTAAAACCGCCAAATCTGTAGTTGCGGTTGGCGTTCAAAAGATAACTGCGTGCGCGTGCGAACAACAAGATTGCTCTTTATTGGCGCAACTGTAGCCAAGGTAGCGTTAATACGTAAGTACCATTTTTTTTAACATCATAAATGAAACACCCATTTTAAAACTGCATGTATTTTTGGAGGAAACAAAACAATTCTTTGCATTCTTTAGCTCTAAGGATAAAAGTACGCTGGTGTACAAAATTAAGAGAATTGACACCTGTTTTGGAAAAGTAAGAACAAAAATGCTTTCAAAGATGTCGAATACGTTAAGCCATTTGCATGTGGGCAGGGCCGGATTTTCCTATAGGCTAACTAGGCTTCAGCCTAGGGCCTCCATATCAAGAAGGGCCTGCATTCAAATTGTTAGCAAAATTAGAATGACACTACTCTAAAAAACAGTAAACAAACGAAAATGAAACCTCCAGAAAATAGGCTTTGATGAACTTATTGAAGAATTCTGTGTGAAAAGTTTAGAAAGAATTTCTTCTAACCTACTTTTCGTTTTAAATGTATAAGCACTAAAACACTGAATAGAAAATGAGGAGAAATTCTACACATATGACTCATAAACAAACGTATTGGTTAAGATCAACGCGTTTGGGACTGAATGGCCGAGTGGCTGGCGCTCGGCACCACAGGTTTCAGGTTCGAGTCCCCGCGGTGCCATGGGCTTTTGTAGTGGTTCGAATCCACTTTAAACCGTAGGTCCCGGTCTAATAGGATCGTAAAGCGTTGTGGGAGCATTGTTACTCCGCGTCCGTGGTTTATCTTCAAGCAAAACGTGCCCCTGGGTCATGCAAGGTGAGTAACGTTGATGCAGCGCTTGCCTTAAGGCATCCAAGACAACTGTCTAAGTGTTTGCCAGCTGCATTACAGGAAAAGATCAACGCGTTCGACTTATTGGGTCTCGGTTCGTTTGTATATACTACATTGCACTAAAGTATAGCTCGTACGTTCACTGATAGCTATGGGAAATATTGATGCTACTGAGCTCTGGTTTGCTCTTGCATAAATAAAGTGCAGTTGTAGATGGTGTGTGTGCAGAGGAACAGCCTTTTGATGGCGACTTCCGCTATTCCTTCTATTAGTTCACTCGACAATTCAGGTCCGGCAATTGGTGGGCCTAATGTACATCAGCCCACTGACGGGTGTGGAGGGAGTCTGTATTTTAGAGATAAATGCCTCGAAATGAGAAAATTTTTGCGTTGCATGGGATAAAACACGGAAAACTCCCTCCGGGCAGCCTGATTATCGATGCGAGATGCTTTACACGCATTGTCACAATCCCCATCAAGTCTCCTTGTTTCTTCGGTGAGTGCTTACCACGAGTCTTGATACCCCTGTTTTCACTAACTACCTGATGAAAATAATCTCCCATAAAATATATATATTTTTTTGTTCTAATGCAGCTGGCAAGCACTTAGACAGCTTGGTCTTGGATGCATTAAGGCAAACGCTGCACAGACGTTACTCACTTTGCATTACCCAGGGGATTCATGATTGATTCATGATTTCAACAACGACATTAGAGGTTTTTTTCCGGAAAGTTTCAACTTGCCACAATATCGTCGTTCGCTCGAATAGATTCAAAGCACTTTGGACATGAAACTTTTATAATAAAAGAATCGGGCCTGAATGGCCGAGTGGCTAGCGCTGTGGCTCTCGGTACCACGGGTTTCGGGTTCGAGTCCCGGCGGTACCGTGGATGTGTGTAGTGATTCGAATCCACTTTAAACCGTAGGTTCCGGTCTAATAGGATCTTAAAGCGTTGCGGGGGCATTGTTACTCCGCGTCCGTGGCTTATCTTCAAGCTACACGTGCCCCCTGGGTAATGCAAAGTGAGTAACGTCTGCGCAGCTCTTACCTTAAGGCATCCAAGACCAAGCTGTCTAAGTGTTTGCCAGCTGCATTAGAAAGAATAATAAAAGAATCTGTGTCCACAGTTTTGGTACCACTTTGCGTTTTGTTTCCTAAAAATGCATCACATAAATTTCATAAATGCAATACATTATTTAGATGTCGAAAATTGTTGATACTTTTTAATGGTTTATTAAGAGTGCTCAGTAAATTGAGCTTCTTCAATAGATTAGGGGCCTGGGTGGCCGAGTGGCTAGAGCTTTGGTGTTCGGTACCAGTGTGAGTCCAGGCGGTGCCGTGGATTTTTGTAATGGTTCGGAATCCGTTTCAAACTGTAGGTCCTGGTCCTGTTTAGACTAAAGTGTGAACAAGATGACCGTAGAGTGACAAATCACACCTCCAGAAAACTCATCCCATTTTTTCCTTCCATCCGTAAAAGTTCGTCTTTTCACAGGCTCTGTGATTCCAAGGTTGCCGCTGTTGCTCATGGTTTCGTTTTTCAATGTAGGGCAGTCAGCGTGCACTTAGGGTGCTTCCAGGGCCGGATTTTGACGAAAAGAGGTCCTAGGCTATTCCACTTATGAGGCCCTCCCATTTTTAAGTTTGTAAATTACACGAGATATGATAAAATACATCATCACTATCAATATGTGAAATGAAACATGCTGTGATGGGTACTCATCTTTATCAAAAAAAAAAAAAAAAGTCGAGAACACTTATTTGGACATTTATTCTCAGCACCCTATAGGGTACTTGTAACAATAACTCATCAAACATAACACACAATTCGAAAGGCAAAAAATGAAAGCATGTAGTTACAATGAATGTTCGAATTCTGTGAGCAGGGTCGGATTTAGATGAAAAGGGGGACCTAGGCTATTCCACTTATGAGGCCCTCCCATTTTTAAGTTTGTAAATTACACGAGAGATAATAATAAAATGCATCATTACTGTGATATACATCAATATGCTAAATGAAACATGTTGTGATGGGTACTCATCTTTATAAAAAATGCGGCACAAAATATAACACTTATTTGGGCATTTATTCTCAGCATCCTATAGAGTACTTGTAGAAATAACTCATCAAATATAACACACTACATTTACAAAGAAACAAAATTCAAATAATAAAAATATTTGACTGCGAAAATAAAAATTCCAATCTACAACAATCTGCACATTATTTATGCAAGAACAAACCAGAGCTCAGTAGCGTAAGACACGTCAATATTTGCCATAGCAATCGGTCAAAGTATGGGTTATACTTTGGTGCAATCTAGTCTATGCAAACGAACAGACCCAATGAGACGAACGCGTTGATCTTGACCAATGCATTCATATGTGTAGAATTGTTCCTTATTTTCGATTCAGTGTTTACTGTTTTTAGAATAGTGTCATTCTAATTTTGCTAACAATTTGAATGTAGGCACTTCTTGATCTTGAGGCCCTAGGCAGAAGCTTTATTAGCCTATAAGAAAATCCGGCCCTGGGTGGATCTGTTCGTAGAAAGGATTGACCGTCTAGACCACCCCATAGAGAGATGGGCAAACTCCGGCCCGCGGATAGAATTTTAATTTACCGGCCCGAGGCGAATTTCTATATTATATATCCAGGGCCTGAATGGCCGAGTAGCCAGCGCTCGGCACCACAGGTTTCAGGTTCGAGTCCCGGGGGTGCCATGGATGTTTGTAGTGGTTCGGAATACACTTTAAACTGTAGCTCTCGGTCTAATAGGATCGTAGAGCGTTGCGGGGGCATTGTTACTCCGTGTCCGTGGTTTACCTTTAAGTTATACGCGCCCCCTGGGCAATGCAAAGTGAGTAATATCTGTGCAGCGCTTGGCTTAAGGTATCCAAGACCAAGCTGTCTAAGTGTTTGTCAGCTGCATTAGAAAGAAAAAAAAAGTATTATATATCCATCTCCTTTTCTACTTTGATGAAATATTATTTTTTCTTCCTTTTTTCCAAAGGACTGATGATCTTTTTTACTTCTCTATTTTGTTCTACAAAAAAAATAAATCGACGGAAATAGCAAGCACGGACAGTTTTCAATCGGTAAAGTGTTAAAAGCGGAAGTTCTTTGTTAGTTATAGCTGTAGATCGGCGACAACAAGCGTTATCACTTTCTCTGGGAGCAGACATGGGAATCCAATATAGGTGAATTAGACCTCGGATGTGGCAAACTGCGCATTTTAATCTCCAGCGAGTGGCTTTTTCTTTTGGATTGCGTATGGAAAGATTGCGGACCTATAGCATCATTGTGAATAGTGGTGAAATTATTAAAAGGATTGCGTAGCTAGTACTTGTTTGGGCTATTCTTAAAATATTTCAACCCCAAAATGGCTACTAAAACACGCAAAGTTGATTCAGAGTGCCGTGCTTTTAATGATGACTGAGAGATGAGCATTTACCTCGTTCCTAGAATCACTTCGAACCTGAATTTAAGGAACTGTTAAAAATGAAATCGCAATTTCATTTATCTCATTAACATATTTAAATAGTAATACTTTTTTTTCTTTCTAATGCAGCTGGCAAACACTTAGACAGCTTGGTCTTGGATGCCTTAAGGCAACAGCTGCACAGACGTTACTCACTTTGCATTACCCAGGGGGCGCGTGTAACTTGATAGTAAGCCACTGTCGCTGAGTCACAATGCCCCCGCAACGCTCTACGATCCTATTAGGACCGGGACCTACGGTTTAAAGTGGATTCCGAACCACTACAAACATCCATGGCACCGCCGGGATTCGAACCCGATACCTGTGGTACCGAGTGCCAGAGCTCTAGCCACTCGGCCATCAGGCTCCAAATAGTAATACTTGCATATTATTTTTTAAATTTTAGAAAAATTTATCTGGGCCCGCCAAACTTTTTTTTTCCACGATTTTTGGCCGGCGATCGAAAAGTTTGCCCATTCCTGCCGTAGAGCATGACCGGTGAGCTTTCGGGAGGGGAATCGCCTGTGCACTTCCCAAAACTATCCAAGATTTGAAAATAACTTCTCATAATCGTAAGACAGACAAGACATCCAAAACAACTTCTCATAAACGTAAGACAGACAAGACATCCAAAACAACTTCTCATAATCGTAAGACAGACAAGACATCCAAAACAACTTCTCATAAACGTAAGACAGACAAGACATCCAAAACAACTGCTCATAAATAAGACAAGACATCCAAAACAACTTCTCATAAACGTAAGACAGACAAGACATCCAAAACAACTTCTCATAAACGTAAGACAGACAAGACATCCAAAACAACTTCCCATAAACAAACAATAACTTAGACCAGGGGTCTCCAAACTTTCCAGCCTTAGGGCCATACTTTTACTCCAGTAAGTACCAAGGGCCAAAACCGTTTTCATTTTTCTGCCATTATCTGTAATTTCTGGACCAGTCGCCGAGTACGCGCTCTGAGCGAACATACGCTTGCTAAATTCGCTGGTTCAATTGCTACATTTACTATTGTGTGTAATCTCACACGTAAATCTCATTAGTTTTTTTTTTTTACAAATGAATACCTCGCGTTAATTTAGCTTTTCCGTTCCTGAGGGACTTTTAGGATAAAAATCGCATGTTTGTTTCACGATATATACATTCCAAACTTCAATAAACATACATATGCGGTACTCTTTTTACCCCAAATAACTACAGGGGGTAACCGCGGGATGTTCACTAGTTTATAATGTTAGTGGGATACATTTCAATTACTCGTTAGTTGTTATGCTTAAGTTAAATTTTCTGCGTATTATGCTTGCCATTAAGCTTTACCCAGCAAGTCAATAAAACCGAGTTATTATTTCTGTGTTTTTTTTATCCAACCTATTACAGCAACAATAAGCTATTCGTTGTCACGGGCCGTAGTTTGGAGACCCCTGGCTTAGAGTCATAAACTACTTGATTTCAATAGAAGAAGAAAGAATGAAGAAATCCTGAAAATCTTACTTTTCTGAATCTGAATCTTTCGAAGAAACCTTGTACAACAGTAAGAAGCCATGCTCCCGATGGGGCCTTTTTTGTATTCAACTCTGTAAGCGGTCGATAAGGCAGATTTCGGGTTCGAGTCCTGGCGGTGCCATGGATGTTTGTAGTGGTTCGTAATCCTTTTTAGACGGTAGGTCCCGGTCTAACAGGATCGTAGAGTGTTGCGGCGGTAGTGTTACTCCGCGTCCGTAGCTTATCTGCAAGCTGCACGCCCCCTCCTGGGTAGTGCTAAGTGTATAACGTCGGTGCAGCGCTTGCCTTAAGGCATCGAAGACCAAGCTGTTTAAGTGTTTGCCAGCTGCATTAGAACAAATCAAATACTATTCAGCTTTATAGGTGAAAGGGCATCATTATTATTTTTTTTTCCCATTTGTAACTAAATATAAAGTTCTTTTTTTTTTTCTCTTTTTTGAAATATTAGTGACTTCGTGTGTCCATTTATATATGTCCCGAACAGTATCATCTTTGGTTAATGAGGACGTTGATGCACGGGAGACTTCTTAGAGCACTGTCCCACATTTGCTTGCTGTATGAAAGAAAACCCGGAAAAATCGCACTAGGGAGTTTGATGTTCACTGTAAGCCTTCTACATGCGTCATCGAGTCGCCTCACTACTGAGGACAGTGACGGCAACGGACGCTGCAAACGGATTCGAACCCGACCCCTCCCCTAGCTGTGCTAGCTGCGCACGTTACCGAATCGGGGAAATGGTACTTCTTTTGATACCTTTCAATACTTTTTTTTTTTCAATGCAGCTGGCAAGCAGACATGGACGTCTTGGATGCCTTAAGGCAAGCGCTGCACAGACGTTACTCACTTTGCATTACCCAGGGAGCGCGTGTAACTTGAAGATAAGCCACGGACGCGGAGTAACAATGCCCCGCAACGCACTACGATCCTATTTGACCGGGACCTGCGGTTTGAAGTGGATTCCGAACCCCTACACACATCCATGGCACCGCCGGGACTCGAACCCGAAATCTGTGGTACCGAACGCCAGAGCGGTAGCCACTCGGCCATTCAGGCCCTGCCTTTCAATACTACTGTGTCCAAAAAGTAAGACCAGTTTTCAATTTAAATTTTCCCGGGCATATGGTATTTCAATTTTTTTTTTTTTTTTTTTTTTTTGTCTTTCTTCGGTTGCTGGCACTGTCCTTGACATCTGTGTGAAATTTGACGTCAAAATACTCATTAGTGTTTTAGTTTTGCTTGCCTTTGTGAGCAGCTAAAATATGATTATTGAAATATCTCTTCAATTGACTCAAAAAGTTGTCCCCGAGTGGTCTTTTGAGTTTAGGGAATAGCCAGAAGTCGCACGATGCTAAATCAGGTGGTTGTGGAACGAGATGGGTTTTATTTTTGGCGAAAAATCACGAAGAATCACTGCAATGTGACCTGGCGCATTTATTGTTTTGGGTACCTATCAAGATTTGACGCATTCGAGGCCCAAAACATCATTTAAAATGGAATTTTGAAATTCCAACATCATCAGCAAGGTCTCTCATTGCAAATCGATGGTTTACAAGCACCCAATCTTTAATCTTTTGGACGTGAGCTTCGTCGGTTGAGGTAGGCGGTCGACCAGAGGGTTGTTCGTCGTCAACGCGTTCTCTGCCTTCTTTGAACTGTTTATACCACTTCTAAACATTTCTTTCCGATATAGAAATGCTCACCAAATGCCTTCTGAAACATTCCATACGTTTCCGCTAATAAAATTGAATGCAAGTTCTTTGCTCAATTGATTCAGACATTTCAAAAATCGCCGGAATCAGTTTTATCATCTCAGAAAACCAAGCGTAACTCAAACACTCATGAATATTTCGACGTCAAATTTCACACAGATGTCGAGGACAGTGCCAGCAACCTAAAAAGAAACCTTGAAAGTCCATAAGCTCCGGGAAATTTAAATTAAAACTTTACTTTTGGACTTTTACTTCTTACTTTTTGGACAAAGTAGTACCATCAGTTTTTGTAACTCCTGTCTAAAAATGATATTCTCGTCTTAGTGTAGCTGAACCACTTCCTATTTAATAACGAGATAGTATACTAAATTACTTAATCATAGGAAAATTATAAAAAGTTGGACTTTTCTTTTACTAAGTATATACTACATTTTAAAAAAACGAAAATTTTTTTTTTTTTAAATATGCATTGTATTAATATTATTTTTTTACATTTGTGAACTGTGCATATTAACAGATGGACTGAAAAAGTTCGTAGGCTGACACATAGATGGCGCTACTAGTCTTAAATCCATATGATTTTTAGTTAGCCCTAATATTCAAAAAAGACACGTGTATAAATTTGACAACTGTTGCACTATTAGTATATGAGTTAGAGCATTTTTAGTGAAGTTATAGCATTTTTAGAGTTCATAACGTGCAGTCCACTCAGCAGACTGTCGATTGGACTCCGGTGTGAAATGATGGAGCCATGGTTCATCCATCGTCACATATCGACGCAAAAATTTGGGTTTTACGATTGAACAGCTCCAAACACTCCTTAGAATCATCCATTCGTTGTAGTTTTGGGTCGATTGTGAGCTCTGCGCGGCACCCACTTTGAACAGAGCTTTCGCATATCCAAATATTCATTCACGATATGTCCAACACGTTCCTTTGATATCTTTAGGGTCTCAGCTATCTCAATCCACTTCACTTTTACGGTTATCAGAAATTATTTTGTGCACTTTTTTGATGTTTTCGTCGGTAACAGCCTCTTTGGAGCTTCCACTGCATGCGTCGTCCTCGGTGCTCATTTAGCATCGTTTAAATTTAGCAAACCACTTCTCTACGGTTGATTTTCCTGGTGTAAAGTCCGAATAATGTGTATTAAGCCAAGACTTGGCTTCAATAGTATTTTTTTGTCGCCAAAAAGCAATGCTTTATTAAAACCACGAAATTCTAATTATCCATTTTTTCAAACTAACAAAGTTTGTTTAAAACACTAAAATTGCTAAAATTGCTACTAAAATTAACTACTAAATTGTTACTACTCACAAAATTGCTACTACTCACATACTAATAGTGCAACAGCTGTCAAATTTATATACGTGTCTTTTGAAAGTTAAGGCCCACTAAAAATCATATGGCTTTACTAGTAGCGCCATCTATGTGTCTGCCTACGAACATGTCAGCCCAACTGTTATGTAAAACTTCCAATATTGGAGTTAAAAAAGACAAGTTACTTTATTTAAATTAGAATATAAATTAAAAAGGTTATATAAATGCTATATATTTCAGAAGTTGGAAAAGAGTATTCTACTCAAAATTTCAATTTTTAACTCGTAACCTATCATTTGACCTCGTTGCTTTTTTTTCAGTTCTAGTATTAGTTCACACTCTCCCTGTATATATCTTGTTCAAATTTTCAGTCGTTCACGAAATACTTTCTATTCATCCACTCGAGTTCAAATACATTTTTTTTGTACTTGTAATGGATGACACTGGATGCTAATACAGTTTTTTCAAATATTAATTCATTCATTTTTAATTTTATAGGGGAGAAAAACATTTTTTTATTATAAGATATTTAGCAGGATATAAATGTATAAAATAAAATACCGTCAGTGGCGAAGCGCCGGAAAAAAATGTCTTTTTTAATATGCTTTTATTAGTTTCGCCTGTATGTTCGTTTGTAACTGACTCTTTGGGCTCGATTTTGCTACTTTAAGCGATCAGATTTTAAAAACATCCTTTAGAGTTAATCTAAAAAGTAAAAAATAATTATTAACATTAGAATAAAATGACTGCTCTAAAAGCGTGAGGTACTCGATATCAATCGTTATCATTTTTCCCTCGTTTCATTCCGAAATGCAGAGTTACTTTTAAAATGTCGTACAAAGCACCCTACGCTTTTAGAACAGTGACATTCATTTTCTCGTCAGTCATTTTATTCTTGTGTTAACAATTATTTTTTACTTTTAGTGTGATTAACTCTAAAAAGCGTGTTTTTTAGTTTTTTTAGACTATAATTTTTCATTCTGGGTTCTAGTCTGACTCGAGGAGGGGAACAAAATGGAAAATGAAGCATGTGAATAAATAAGTGAAAGAGATGGAAAGTGTGTATGTGTGAGAGAGAGAGAATTTTTTCTAACTTAAAAAAATGAAAGAAAATTATTTGTAAAGGACTTTCTGCAATATGGAGAAAAACAAGTAAAATAAAAAAAAAAAAAAAAAAATTTTAAAGACAATTCCTACTTTTTTCACACTCTATTACAGAAAGTCCTTTATAAATAATTTTCATTCATTTTTTAAGTTTAACTGGCACCATCTATTGGTAGATATATGGAACTTAAATCTAAAAAAAATGAAATGAATTAATTTAATTTAATGAATGAATCAATATTTGAAAAAACTGTACTAACATCCAGTGTCATGCACTACAAGTTCACAAAAATGTGTTTGAACTGGAGTGGATGAATAAAAAGTACTTCATGAACGATTCAAAATTTGAACAAGATATATAGTGTGAACTAATAAAAGGAATTGAAAAAAGTAGGAATTGACATACAATGTTTTTATATATATATTACTTGTTTAAACTGGGCCTGAATGGCCGAGTGTCTAGCGCTCGGTGCCACAGGTTTCGGGTTCGAGTCCCGGCGGTGCCATGGATGTTTGTCGTGGTTCTTAATCCACTTTAAGCCGTAGGGTTCCGGTCTCCGGAGTGCGTCACGGAGCAGAAGTCAGACTTCTACGTACGGGTGCTCCATCAGAACAAAAGCTGCACTCCTCCTTCCATGAGGGACACGACAACAACAACAACAGCAACTTGTTTAAACTGATTTTTATTTTTTAAAAAATGTGTAGTCTTGTGTATTAACTGAATTGCTTATTCAACAGGCGTCAGGCAGAACACAATTAAAAGACTCCATTGAATGAGCCTTCAGCGAAAGACCTATCCACCCACATCGACTTCTAGCTATGGATTTCTGAATCGGAAACCGAGACATCACCAACGGGGACTCTTATGTATCCAGTCAATTCACTGGTGAGTATCATTCAACCTTTTCCATCTGAATTGTCATCACTTTTAAGGCGCGTTCACACCGAGGCGTAAGGCGTTGACCCATCACTAGCCTCACCGCGTTCGCCTAAAACAGGTTGAAATCCACCGCTTCGAGTTCACCAACTTTCGACTCTCAAATGCTTGCCGCGTCACGTGACTTGGATTGAGTCAATAGTAGATTTGCCCTTTAGTGGAAGTGACTGGAACTTCACTGGGCGTAAAAGCGATTTCAGAAGCTTCGGCGTGAACGGGTCGAAAAATTTTATTCCCTGCTGCATGACGCTTCGCCGCCTCACGCCTCGGTGGGAAGGAGCCTTTATCCGGGAAGAAATTTGCAAACCACCTTTTGGCCACCCTCGACGCGAAGCACATCGAAGTCACAATTCCATTCGAGAAATTTGAGCCATGTATATTTTGTAGTGTTATCATGGGCACATTTTAGACTAAACAGACCGGGACCTACAGTTTAAAGTGGATTCCGAACCACTCGCAAACATCCATGCCACCGCCAGGATTCGAACCTGTAGCCTGTGGTACCAAAGACCAGAGCGCTAGCCACCAGGCCGCCGTTCTAGAAATTTGAGCCATGCGTAATTTGTAGTGTCATTATGGGCAGTGATGACTTCCATGCCTGATGGCCGAGTGGCTAGTGCTTTGACTCTCGGTACCACAGGTATCGGGTTCGAGTCCCGGCTGTCCCATGGATGTGTTGTCGCTATCCCACTTCTGAAATGTGTTGTCGCCTTCTAGCGATTCGTTGTGTCAGGCGGTTTAGTGTTGTAGGCGTCTGGAAACACTACTCTTTCTATTTACATTAATTTATTTACAATTTAAAGTGGATTCCGAACCACCAACAAACATCCCTGCCACTGCCAGGATTCGAACCTGAAGCCTGGGATACCAAAGGACAGAGCCTAGCCAATTGGCCATCAGGCCGCTTTCTGGAGGTTCCTAGTTCTGTCCACATAAACGTGCATTGATATTCACCGATTAGGCTTAACTCATCAGCGAATGGACTAGTATTTCAGTGGTGTGTTGTCCAAAATCAATGCTACAGTCATATATCAATAGTACTTGTACTTACACTACTTTGATACACTTGGCACCCTGTGCCTCTCCTAGAATATCAGTTCTATTTTATGCTTAACAGTCGTAAACACATCACATACGGTTTCTGACCGTGTTACCTACTCAGACGCTCTTAGCGTTCTGCCTCGTCGTCACAAAAATCTAAACTTTCGTATTTACCAGTTCACACAGTACTGGTCACAGTGGCGACCTCTCGCGTCTACCTAATTATAGTTAAACCTTACAGATGTTTGTAGAGGTTCAGAATCCACTTTAAGCCTTAGGACCCGATTTTATAGGACTATAAGAACGCCACATAGCCCAATCATATTTCTTCTCACCCACATCGTTCCCAAACTGTATAGGGGCAACTCAGGTCTAGGTACAGTGGTGTGGTGTAGTGTGTAGTAGTAGTATTAGTAGATGACTTCCATACCTGATGGCCGAATGGCTAGCGCTCTGGCTGTCGGTACCACAGGTTTCGAATCCCTCCGGTGCCATGGATGTTTATAGTGGTTCGGAATCCACTTTAAGCCGTAGGACCCGGTCTCATTGGATTATAAGAGCGTCGCATAGCCCAATCAGACTTCTTCTCACCCACATCGTTCCCAAACTGTATAGGGGCAACTCAGTTCTGGGCACAGTGATATGGTGTGGTGTAGTAGTAGTAGTAAATGACTTCCATGCACATTTCGACATCGGAAGGAAAGAGGGCGTTTGTGTTGGGGGTAGGAAGCTTTCTATCAATGACATTGAAATCGTTGGAAAGTCATTGATGAGATGGGTGACAGATCTGGCCGGCAGGTGGGCTATGGATGTGTGCAATAAGGAACCTGGGGAATGGGTGTATGCTATAAGCAGGGCCGGATTCTCCCATAGGCTCAATAGGCTTCAGCCTAGGGCCTCAAGATCTAGAGGGGCCTACATTCAAATTGTTAGCAAAATTTTGATGAACTTATAGAAGAATTCTGCTTGAAAAGTTTAGAAAAGAAATTCTTCTAATCTACCATTTCGTATTAAATGTATACTTTGATTGAATCAATTAATTAAATAAAATAACAATTAACATAAAATTTAATACGATATACAATTTGATATTTTTCTTTTTTGTGATCTGGATTTTGTTTGAATAAAGTTCCATTTTTGTTCCATAAAGTTCATACTTAAACTTTAAATGCGAATTATAATGAAATAAATTTATCTGAAATGAATTTGCTTTAATCTTCATTGCATGGAATATATTTAATTTAATTTCATAGAAAATAGGATATTTTTTATCGCATATTTTAGTTTCGTGGGCAAAGATTTTTATTATTTGAATTTTGTTTCTTTGTAAATTTTGTGTGTTGTGTTTGATGAGTTATTGTTACAAGTACTATATATAGTACTTGCACATTTTATATAGATTAGTACCCATCACAACATGTTTCATTTAGCATGTTGATGTATTTTATTATCTCTTATGTACTTTACAAACTTAAAATGGGAGTGAAAGGGCCACATAAGTGGAATAGCCTAGGGCCCATTTTTGAATCTAAATCCCTCATTTTTTTAAGGTTATCTGGCTACAAGGTGTGTTATTAACATCTGATAGGAGGCATTACCCGTTCAAATTGATTGGGGCATACTATGTAATCCTAATCGTCCACATGCCACATGTCCATATTTATGCAATAGGTTATTGCATGCTGTCTGTAGAACATTATTAAAAATAGATCTTACGGAAATTTTTGCGTTTTAGTTGAAAAGCATTTTTTTTTTTTTAAATATTTTAGCATGTAAATTGAAATTTATAAAACAAGTAATATAAATAATTTTTTTTTAAAGTCAATTCCTACTTTTTTCACTATATTGCAGAAAATCCTTCATAAATAATTTTCATTCATTTTTAAGTTTATCTGGCGCCCTCTATGGGTAGATATATGCAACTTAAATCTAAAAATAAATAATTAATTAAATTTAATTACTGAATTAATATTTGAAGAAAAACTGCATTAACATCCAGTGTCCTCCACTACAAGTTCAAAAAAATATATTTGAACTTGAGTGGATGAATAAAAAGTATGTATTTGAACGATTGAAAATGTGAGCAAGATATATATAGGGAGAGTGTGAGCTAATAGAATGAATTGAATAAGCGTCTATACGCTGTATGCATTATACACACTGAATGAAATGAAATAATTTATTGAATGACTCCAATTGTGAAAGAATAAGTTTTTTAATTTATTTGATTCCAAATAATTTATTTTTTTCATTGCATTTTAGCTTACCTTAAACGATTTTTAAATTCCTTCTATTAGCTCACACTCTCCCTATATATATCTTGTTCACATTTTGAATCGTTCATGAAATACTTTTTCAATTCCTTCTATTAGCTCACACTCTCCCTATATATATCTTGTTCACATTTTGAATCGTTAATAAAATGCTTTTCCAAATCCTCCTATTAGCTCACACTCTCCCTATATATCTCTTGCTCACATTTTCAATCGTTCATATACATACTTTTTATTCATCCACTCAAGTTCAAATATATTTTTTGAACTTGTAGTGGAGGACACTGAATGTTAATGCAATTTTTCTTCAAATATTAATTCAGTAATTAAATGTAATTAATTAAATTTAGTTTTGTTAGATTTAAATTTCATATATCTACCAATAGATGGCGCCAGATAAAATTTAAAAAATGAATGAAAATTATCTATAAAGGACTTTCTGCAATAGAGTGAAAAAAAAAAAAAGTAGGAATGACTTTTAAATTTTTTTTTTTTTTATATTTCTTGTTTTAAATGATGTCTTGAACCAATTCAACGGATGATGTAAGACTCACAATTGTTATTATGATTGATTTTTTTTATACAGTATGATTAATTATGCAGAAAAAAAATTTCACTTTCGAATTACTTATTCGACTCATTAGATTTCGTTCTAAATTTTTATCTTCTTCCAAAATAGAATTAAAACACATCAAGGGATCCAATTCTTTACAGTTGATATAACTTTTTTTAAAGTTAATTTTGCATTATTTGTAAACTGTAAAAAATAAAATAAATGTTCACACAGATGTTTTTGTTATGAATTGTTGATTGTTACTGTAGGTTATTTCAAACGTACAGATTATTTTATTGCATTTCAAAGTGAAAGATTTACTTTTCATAGTCAAAAAGTAAAAAAAAAAAAAAAAATTTAAAGTCACTTCCATCTTTTTTTTTTTCCACTCTATTGCAGAAAGTCCTTTATAGATAATTTTCATTCATTTTTTGAAGTTGGAAAAAAAATTCTCTCACACACATACACTTTCCATCTCTCTCCCTCATTTATTCACACGTTTCATTTTCCATTTTGCTCTCTCCTTCACTCACACTAGAACCCAGAATGGAAAAAAAGAATCTGAAAAAAGAAATCTACACGCTTCGACACTGACGGTATTGATTCCTAAATTTATATCCTGCTAAATATCTTATATAAATTCATTAAATTGAATGAATGAATTCATATTTGAAAAAACTGTATTCACGTCCAGTGTCATCCACTGCAAGTTTAAAAAAATGTATTTGAACTGGAGTGGATGAATAAAAAGTATTTTATGAACGATTGAAAATGTGAACAAGATATATAGGGGAGAGAGTGAACTAATATTAGGAATTGAATAAAACATTTTGCAGTTATTACGATTCCACAACAAAGAAATGGGCACTGAAAAACGTCTTCAACGCTATTACGAGAATAATATTGACACGGATTCTCTTTCTGAAAAGATACTGTCTTCGTGGAACACATATAAAATAAACGAACCCATGCGGCCCACAATGGAACGGAAATAAACGCACAATGATTCCAAAAAGAGTGAACCGTAAAAAGAAAGCAAAGAAAAGAAAAAAAAAAAAGAAAAAAAATATTCCTCACACCGCAGAAGAGCAGGTGTTGCTGGTGAGCAGCGAAGATGGCTATCGCGAGTATGAGGAAAATGGCGAGGAAACATCCAACCCTTCTGCTTTTTCGAACAGTGTCTGCTGCAATCGCGGAAGTCTGCGACTGTTTTTGACCTCATTTTTTCAATGTCTATAGCAGATTCCTTTTTTTTTCTTCTCTTGTTCTTCCGCAGTAGGTGAATGAACGTTCTTTTTCGAACGTTTCTTGGCGGAGGTGTTTCTTTTTTTTTTTTTCAATGCCGAATATACGTATTTTCCTTATCAGATTTTTCACTCTCGTTGGTCAATACCCATAAGTACCGATGTTTACCAATTTTCGTTGATTTGAATCGTTCATAAAATACTTTTATTCATTCAATTCCTACTATTAGTTCACAATCTCCCTATATATATCTTGTTCAAATGTTCAATCGTTCATGAAATACTTTTCATTCATTCATTCCCAACTATTCGTTCACACTCTCCCTATCTATATCTTGTTCAAGTTTTCAATCGTTCATATACTACTTTTATTCATTCAATTCCTACTATTAGTTCACACTCTCCCTATGTATATATTTATATATCTTGTTCAATCGTTCATAAACTACTTTTCATTCATTCAATTCCTACTATTAGTTCACACTCTCCCTATGTATATATTTGTTCAAATTTTCAATTGTTCATAAAATACTTTTCATTCATTCAATCCCAACTATTAGTTCACACTCTCCCTATATATATCTTGTTCAAATTTTCAATCGTTCATAAAATACTTTTCATTCATTCAATCCCAACTATTAGTTCACACTCTCCCTATATATATCTTGTTCAAATTTTTAATCGTTCATAAAATACTTTTCATTCGTTCAATCCCAACTATTAGTTCACACTCGCTATATATATATATATATATATATTGTTCAAGTTTTCAATCGTTCATAAAATACTTTTTATTCATTCAATCCCAACTATTAGTTCACATTCTCCCTAAATATATCTTGTTCAAATTTTCAATCGTTCATAAACTGCGATTTATTCATTCAATTCCTACTATTAGTTCACACTCTCCCTATATATATCTTGTTAAAATGTTCAATCGTTCATGAAATACTTTTGATTCGTCCACTCAAGTTCAAATACATTTTTTTTTAACTTGCAGTGGATGACACTGGATGTGAATGCAGTTTTTCAAATATTAATTCCTTAATTGAATTTAATTAATTTGCCACTTAATAGCGTGAGTCTATCACATGTATATACATATATCAATTATAATTATTTGATAAAATGCAACTAATTAATAAAATTTTTCTTTGTTGACCTAAGTAGGAATTGACTTTTTTTTTTTTTTTTTTTTTTTTTTTAATATTACTTGTTTTCTTCTGTTCGTATTCTGACTTTTTCTTCCGCAGTAGGTGAATGAACGTTCTTTTTTTCGAACACTTCTTGGCAGAGGTAGTTCTTTTTTTTTTTTCAATGCCGAATATACGTGTTTTCCTTATCATATTTTTATCACTCTCGTTGGTCAATACCCATAAGTACCAATGTTTACCAATTTTCGTTGATTTGAATTAAGGATTTTTATTTTTAGACACATTTTTGAGATGTCGGGACCTTTTATTTAAACAAAGCGAATTTTATGTACTTTAAAATAAATTGGTTATTATATAAAAATAAATTAGCTTATTATGAAATGTTTATTCCTTTGATTTTTGCTTTTTAATATACTACGTGCCCAAAAAGTAAGACCAAATTGTTTTTTTTTTTTCAAAAAAATCTTTATTTATTCTTCCAAATTTATTTCATCGCCTTCAAAGGAACCCCCTCCGGACACATTGCCAATTTTTTTTCCAAACCTTAATGCATGCTAAAAAGTCATCGGCAGGGATGGCCTTCGAAACGCGAGCCGATTCACGTTGAATCTCTTCAAACGACTCAAAACGGTGTGTCCGAGTGGTCTTTTAGTTTAGAGAACAGCCAGAAGTCGCAAAGTGCTAAATCTGGTGAATAAAGTGGTTCTGGTCGACCAGAGGGCTCTTCGTCTTCAACGCGTTCTCTGCCTTCTTTGAACTGTTTTTACCATTATAAACTTTTCTTTCCGATATAGGAATGCTCACCGAATGCCTTCTGCATCATTCTATACGTTTCCGCAAATAAAATTGAATGCAAGTTCTTTGCTGAATTCATTCAGACATTTCAAAAATCTCCGGAATCAGTTTGCGCGTCTCACGAAGCCAAGCGTCACTAAAAAACTAATGAGTATTTCGACATGAAATTTCACACAGTTGTCAAGGACAGTGCCAAAAACCTAAAAAAAAAAACCCTGAAATCCATTAGCCCCGAGAAATTTAAGAGAGAAGAAATAGTCTTACTTTTTGGGCACAGTAGTTCCATAAGTACCACAGTAGTACCATTTCTGCTGATGTTGTAATTTCAAAATTCCATTTTAAAAGATGATTTGGGCCTAAAACTCGTCAAATCTTGATCGATACCGAAAAGCGCTGAATGCGCCAGCTCACACTGCATTGATTCTTCGTGACTTTTTGTGTCAAAAATGAAACCCATATCGTTCCAGAACCACCGTATTTAGCATCGTGCTACTTCTGGCTATTCCCAAAACTGAAAAGACCACTCCGGGGACACCGTTTTGAGTCGATTGAAGAGACATTTCAAAAATCGCCGGATTCAGTTTGAGCGTCTCACAAATCCAAGCATAACTGTGACACTAATGAATAGTTTGACGTGAAATTTCACACAGATGTTAAGCACAGTGCCAACAACCTAAAAAAAAGAAGAAAAAATTTGAAATACCATGTGCCCCGGGGTTTTAAATTGAAAATGGGTCATACTTTTTGGACACAGTGCATACAATGTCAAATGTACAATAAATTAAAATTAATATTTCAGACTGAGAAATTTTTAAAAAATATCTATAACTTTTGAAATAAATCTATATTAAATATTTTAAAACACATAGTAAAGCTATTTTTTTAAATCAATAATAAAAAGTCTTCGTGCACGTAGAAAGTAATCTCTACATATTAATGAATATTGTAATATTTCGGTCAATCATTATTTTGTAGGATATTGTACAGCTTCCACGTCAACTTTTAAACGACTTTAACGATAAAATTATGGATATTGTTTTGGACGGCGGAGGTTTTGTGTCCTTGACCACTTTCAACGTTTTTTATTTATATACTTATTTATTTTTCCAATTTCTTTCACGACCTTTTTTATGCATAACAGGTGGGCTGAAAAGTTAGTAGGCTGATGATGGCGCTATTAGTATTGAATCCATATAATTTTTAGTTAGCCCTAACCTTCAAAAGACACGTGCATAAATTTGACAGCTGTGCAACTATTAGTATGTGAGTTATAGCATTTTCAGTGTTCATCACGTGCAGTCCACTCGACTGACTGTCGATTGACTCCGGTGTGAAATGATGGAGCCATGTTTCCACTATTGTCACACAGCGACGCAAAAATTCGAGTTTATTACGATTGAACAGCTCCGAACATTCCTTAGATTCATCAATTCGTTGTTGTTTTGGGTCAATTGTGAGCTCTGCGTGGCACCCACTTTGAACACAGCTTTCGCATATCCAAATATTCATTCACGATATGTTCAACACGTTCCTTTGATATCTTTAGGTTCTCAGCTATCTCAATCAACTTTACTTTACGGTTATCAGAAATTATTTTGTGCACTTTTTCGATGTTTTCGTCGATAACAGCCTCTTTGGGGCATCCACTGCGTGCATCGTCCTCGTTGCTCATTTCGCCTCGTTTAAATTTAGCAAACCACTTCTCTACGGTTGATTTTCCTGGTGCAAAGTAAGAATAATGTTTATTAATCCAAGCCTTGGCTTCGATGGCATTTTTTTTTTTTCGCCAAAAAGCAATGCTTTATTAACAACACACGAAATTCCTTTTTATTCATTTTTTCAAACTAACAAAAGTTGCTTCACTAAAAATGCTGTAATTCACATACTAATAGTGCAACAGCTGTCAAATTTATACACGTGTCTTTTGAAGGTTAAGGATAACTAAAAATCATATGGATTTAATACTAGTGCGCCATCTATGTGTCAGCCTACAAACATGTCTGCCCAACTGTTAATATTTTTTAAGTTCCTTCACGAGCTTTGTTACACATAATATTTATTTAAATTGCTTTCATGATCTAATACGATCTAACAAAGACGATTTCATTTCAAAGTAAAAATGACATTTTTCAAGAAAAGAAAATCGTTTAGAATTCTGTAATTTTTCCATTTTTCAAGTGTTCTGCTAAGCGTTTTGTTCTTAAAGTAAATTATAATTTTTATGGTTAATCTGCGTATCGACCCAATCGATTATTGTGTCCGAATGGCTGGAGCTCGGTACCACAGGTTTCGAGGTCGAGTCCCTGTGGTGCCATGGATGGTTGTAATGGTTCGAATCCACTTTAAACCGTAGGTTCCGGTCTAATAAGATCGTAGAGCGTTATGGGAGTATTGTTACTCGCGTCCGTAGCGTATCTTCAAAGCTACACGTGCCCCTTGGGTAGTGCTGAATGTCGGTGCAGCGCTCGCCTTAAGGCATCCGAGACTAAGCTGTCTAAGTGTTTGGCTGCTGCATTAGAACAACAACAAAAAAAAAAAACCTACACCGTAAAAAAAAAAAAAAAAAAAAAAAATACTTTCTTTTTGTAGATATATAAATTCAGCAAAAATCATTTAATAAAAGTCATTTATTTCTTAAATTCTTTTAAATCCATTAATAAAGACCATAGTGCATAAAATTACGGAAAAGAATAGGAAATCGGTATAAAAATTCGGCCTACGAGTCTTATATTTTTTGGCCGATTCCTCATTCGTACATTATACTACGTAGGGGCCTGATGGCCGAGTGGCTAGCGCTCTGGCACTCCGTACCACAGGTTTCGGATTCGAGTCCCGGCGGTGCCATGGATGTTTGGAGCGGTTCGCAGTCCACTTTAAGCCGTAGGTCCCGGTCTCATAGGACCGTAGAGCGCCATAGAGCCCAGTCAGGCTTCTTCTCACCCACATTATTCCCAAATTGTAGAGGCGCAACTCAGCTCTATGCACAGTGATGTGGTGTAGTAGTAGTAATCTCATAATAACGCTTTATAGAGTATTCTGTCTTTTAGACCTTAGGTCACGGTCTAATAAAATCGTAGGGCATTGCTGGGGTAGTGTGACTCGCGCCCGTAGCTTATCTACAAAGCTACACGTGCTCCCTGGGTAGTAACAGTGGTGCAGCCCTTGTCTATGTCATAAAGATTAACTTCTGTATTGCCAGCTGCATTAGAAAAAAACAACCAAATCCATTATCATAATACTTTAATTACTATTATTTGTCATAATTATTTTAATTTCTTATTATTTATATATAATTATGTGTCTTATAATTTTATTATTTATCAATTATTTAGTACAATTATCAAAGCAAAAGCATGCTCTAATTTTCTTCCTTCCTTTACTATTCAATGCATAGCAAATAATATTTAAATTTTAAAAACCAAATGCTACTATTTTTTTTTATTATTTTTTTAATATTCTTTTTATTAAAAGCAAGTAACATAAAATTTTTTTTTTTTTGAAAAGTCAATTCCTATTTTTTTCCCCCACTCTATTGCTGAAATAATTATCATTTCATTTTATCTGGCGCCTATCTGGCGTTTATCTGGCGCCATCTACTGGTAGATATATGCAACTTAAATCTAAAAAAAAAACTAAAATTCATTAATTAAATGCAATGAATGAATTAATATTTGAAAAAAAAACTGTATTAACATCCAGTGTCATCCACTACAAGTTCAAAAGAAAAATGTATTTGAATTTGAGGTGGATGAATAAAAAGTATTTTATGAACGATTGAAAATTTGAACAAGATATATAGGGATAGTATGAGCTAATAGAAGAAATTGAAAAAAATGGACGCCTCCAAGTAACAAGTAGGCTGAAAAGATTAGGTCTACACCTAGGTCATCTAGGCTGACGCCTAGATGGAGTTACTAGTATTAAATCCATATGATTGTTAGTTAGCCCTAACCTTCAAAAGACACATGTATACATTTGACACTATTAGTTGCACTATTAGTATGTGAGTTATAGCATTTTTAGTGAAGCAACTTTTGTTAGTTTGAAAAAATGGATAAAAAGGAATTTCGTGTGTTAATTAAAAAGCATTGCTTTATGGCGATAAAAATACTATTGAAGCCAAAGCTTGGCTTGATAAACATTATTCGGACTTTGCACCAGGAAAATCAACCGTATAGAAGTGGTTTGCTAAATTTAAACGAGGCGAAATGAGCACCGAGGACGACGCATGCAGTGGAAGCTCCAAAGAGGCTGTTACTGACGAAAACATCAAAAAGTCCACAAAAATAATTTCTGATAACCGTAAAGTGAAGTTGATTGAGATAGCTGAGACCCTAAAGATATCAAAGGAACGTGAATGAATATTTGGATATGCGAAAGCTCTGTTCACAATCGACCCAAAACAACAACGAATTGATGGTTCTAAGCAGGGTTTGGAGCTGTTCAATCGTAATAGACCCGAATTTTTGCGTCGATATGTGACGATGGATGAACCATGGCTCCATCATTTTCACACCGGAGTCCAATCGACAGTCAGCCGAGTGGACTGCACGTGATGAACACTAAAAATGCTATAACTTCACTAAAAATGCTATAACTCACATACTAATAGTGCAACACCTGTCAAATTTATACGCGTGTCTTTTGAAGGATAGGGCTAACTAAAAATATATGGATTTAATGCTAGTAGCGCCATCTATGTGTCAGCCTACGAACATGTCAGCCCAACTTTTAAAACGAGCAGCTATCCAATCTGGCGCAAAAGACCATCTTGAACCTGACAATCAAAAGTCTGAGAGAGAGAGAGACCATAAATCAATGACTCCCAGAAATTAGAACGAGTTCCAGAACCCGTTCTTTTCTTCCGCTGAACGGATGACCGAGTTATTTTTCCCCAACCCGTTCCTAGCGAAAGCGACAGTGAGAAAGAGGAAGTACAACTGACACGCATTCTAGCAGTGAACTTCTTCTCTCGCCGGGCTAGAAAGTCTTTACACGAGAACAGAAAAAAAAAAGGGGGTGCTGCGGCACGGCCCTCCTCCCCCATCCCCCCCTTCCCGATGGCTGTGCCGCGGGGCACACGTGTTGTGCATCAGAGAACGGCAGATGGCGCAGAATCAGCGTGCGGTTTTTCCTTTCTGTTGTCTCATCTCAATGAGTAACGCCTCGCGGAACGATTTCTCTTTGAACCCTTAGTAGTGACATTTTTCTTCGATTCCTTCTATTAGCTCACACTCTCCCTATATATATCTTGTTCACATTTTCAATGGTTCATAAAACACATTTTATTCATCCGCTCACGTTCAAATACATTTTTTTTAAACTTGCAGTGGATGAACACTGGATGTGAATACAGTTTTTTCAAATATTAATTCAGTAATTAAATTTAATTAATTATTTTTAACTTAAGTTGCCTATATCTACCAATAGATGGCGCCGGATAACTTCAAAAAATGAATGAAAATTATTTATAAAGGACTTTCTGCAATAGCGTGAAAAAAAGTAGGAATTGTTTTGCATACTACTGTGTCCAAAAAGGAAGACCAATTATTATTTTTTTTTCAAAAACTCTTTATTTATTCTCCCAAATTTATTTCATCGCCTTCAAAGTAAATCCCTCCGGTCACAATGCACTTATGACCACGTTTTTTCCAATCGTCAATGCATGCTAAAAAGTCATCGGCAGGAATGGACTTCAAAGCGCGTCACGTTGAATCTCTCAAAACGGTGTCCCCGGAGCGGTTTTTTGAGTTTAGGGAATAGCCCAGAAATCGCACGGTGTGAATACGATGGTTGTGGAACGATATGGGTTTCATTTTTGGTCATGAAGAATCACGAATGAATCCTGAAGTCACGAAGAAGAATCAACACAGTGTCATTTGTCGCATTCAGTTTTTTTTCGGTACCCATCGAGATTGGACGCGTTTGAGGCCCACAATGGAATGGACCGATCCTTTTGAAATTCCAGCACCATCAGCAAGGTGACTAATTGTAAATCGACGGTTTCCGAGCACCAGATCTTTAATTTGTCGAGTGAGGTGGATGGTGGACCAGAGAGCTCTTCGTCTTTGAATGAATATTTTGAAGTTAAATTTCACACGGATGTCAAGGGCAGTGCCAGCAACCTAAAAAAAAAAAAAAAAAAATGAAATTTCATAAGCCCGGGAATTTTAAATTGAAAATTGTTCATTGCATGAACACATTGGATATCTACGCGTGATTCGTTTCAGTTTTTATCCAGAGGGATTTATCTTTGGTATTCCCGTTGAAACTGGGGTGGTAATCCAGCAAATTCACTCATCCGGCGAACTTGCCCTAGTTCCGGATTAAAGGGCAGTTTTTACTGTAATTTAGAAGCGTGGGAAGAGGGATGAAGCGTGATTTAACATTTTTAGATGAGCTAGGGCAGGGTCTCCAAACTACGGTCCACCAGTGTCATCCATCCGGCCCGCGACAGCGAATAGCTTATTGTTGCTGTAATAGGTAGGATAAAAAAACCCAGAATGATATTAGAGAGTTTTTGCATACAGTATTTTGGACGTCCGTTATTTTTTCTCCCTAGCGCGCATACTCTTAGGAAATTGCGCATGCGTATCTATAATAATGTTTCCTATGAGCATGCGCGCTAGGGAGAAAAATAACGGACGTTCAAAATACTGTATGCAAAAACTCTCTAATAACTCGGTTTTTATTGACTTGCTAGGTAAATCTTAAAGACAAGCAAAATAAGCAGAAAATTTAACTTAAGCATAACTAACAAATAATTGAAATGAATCCCAGTAACATTATAAACTAGTGAACATCCGGCGGTTACCCTCGGTAGTTATGTTGGGGTAAAGAGTATCGCATATGTATGTTTGGAATATATATCCTGAATCAAACATGCGATTTTTATCCTGAAAATCCCTCAGGAACGGAAAAGCTAAATGAACGCGAATGAAACAGCGGGGTATCCACTTGTAAAAATATACTAATGAGATTTATGTAATTGTGATTTTTCACTGATAATAGTTTCTAGTTGTGGATCAATTTTACTTGTACCAATTATTAAAAGAGATTTAAGATGCTCATCGGTTAACTTAGATCTGTAAACATTCTTTGTGTACTTCATTTTGGAGAATGTTTTCTCACACAAGTAAGTAGTACCATAGATTAATTAATGAGTCTTTAATTTTTCTGTCGTTATAGATCAGGGGTCTCCAAACTTTCCAGCCTTAGGGCCATACTGTTTACTCCAGTAAGTACCAAGGACCAGAACCGTTTTTAATTTTTCTGCCATTATCTGTAATTTCTAGACCAGTCGTCGAGTACGCGCTCTGAGCGAGCATACGCTTGCTAAATACAAACCACTGTCAGTGAAAATCCCAATTACATAAATCTCATTAGTATTTTTTACAAGCGGATACCCCGCGGTTTCATTCGCGTTCATTTAGCTTTTTCCGTTCCTGGGGATTTTCAGGATAAAAACCGCATGTTTGATTCAGGGATATATACATTCCAAACATACATATGCGATACTCTTTACCCCAACATAACTACCGAGGGTAACCGCGGGATGTTCACTGGTTTATAATGTTACTGAGATTCATTTCAGTTATTTGTCAGTTGTTATGCTTAAGTTAAATTTTCTGCGTATTTTGCTTGTCATTAAGCTTTACCTAGCAAATCAATAAAACCGATTTATTATCATTCTGTGTTTTTTTTATCCAACATATTACAGCAACAATAAGCTATTCGCAGTCGCGGGCCGAATTGATGACATTGGTGGCCGGATTTGGCCCGCGGGCCATTGTTTGTAGACCCTGAGCTAGGGATCGTTACGGAGTTATTAAATGATTATCTCACTTAAGTTACTTATTTAATTTAAAATGATATTATTATAACAAATCGCGTAAGATTAGAATAAGATTATTATTGTCTAAAAAAATTATCTTAACTTAGAATTCCTTGATTATATTTTTCAATATTACGCTCTTGTAAAGACAGCGGCCTGGTGGCCAAGTGTCTAGAGCTCTGGCGCTCGGTACCTGAGGTTTCGGATTCGAGTCCCGGCTTTGCCATGGATGTTTGTGGGGGTTCGGAATCCACTTTAAACCATAGGTCCCGGTCTGATATGATCGTAGATCGTTGCGGGGGTACTGTTACTCCGCGTCCGTAGCTTATCTCCGAGCTACACGCCCCTCTGGGCAGTGCTAAGTGAGTGACGTCCGTGCAGCGCTTGCCTTAAGGCTTGAAAACCTTCAAAGACAAGTGTATAAATTTCACAGCTGTTGCACTGTTAGTATGTGAGTTATAGCAAAGCACGTGCAGTCCACTCGGCTGACTGTCGATTGGACTCCGGTATGAAATGATGGAGCCACGTTTCATCCATTGTCACATATCGCCCCAAAAATTCGGGTTTATTACGATTGAACAGCTCAAAACACTGCTTAGAATCATCCATTCCTTCTTGTTTTTGGTCGATTGTGAGCTCGCGCGGCACCCACTTTGTAGCAGAGCTTTCGCATATCCAAATATTCATTCACGATACGTCCAACACGTTCCTTTGATATCTTTAGGGTCTAAGCTATCTCAATCCACTTCATTTTACGGTTATCAGAAATTATTTTGGGGATTTTTTTGATGTTTTCGTTGGTAACAGCCTCTTCGGGGCGTCCACTGCGTACATCGTCCTCGTTGCTCCTTTCGCCTCGTTTAAATTTAGCAAACCACTTCTCTAGGGTTGATTTTCCTGGTGCAAAGTCCGAATAATGTTTATCAAGCCAAGCCTTGGCTACAATAGTATCTTTTAGCCAAAATGCAATGTTTTATTAACACACGAAATTTCCTTTTTATCCATTTTTTCAAACTAACAAAAGTTGCTTCACTAAAAATGCTATAACTCACATACTAATAGTGCAATAGCAGTCAAATTTGTACACGTGTCTTTTGAAGGTTAGGGCTAACTAAAAATCATATAGATTTAATACTAGTAGCGCCATCTATGTGTCAGCCTACGGACATGTCAGCCCAACTGTTATATTCTGCTTATACAGTTTCATTTAATACCGATACTATGCATAACACACGTACGCATACTATTTTTGCTTTTTCTTTATTAATTGTACAATGCACAGAGGAATTATTGTTTCTTATTCCATTGGGTAGACAGCAATATCTGGACCAGGGGTGGCCAACCCTCCTTGAATAATTTTTCGGCCCGTCAGATTTATCTTAGTTTTACAAAATATATTTATTTTATAATGGCCAAAGGAGTAAAAACCAATGTAATAAAAAAAATATATTGTGTGTGCATCCCTATATTCAAAAATGAACTGCCGAATTGATAAGAAAAAATTAACTTTGACTTTAAAATAATATTCTTCCGGATATAGGACAGATAGTAGAGAGTTTTTGCATGCCGTATTTTTATCGTCCGGTATTTTTTTTTTCTCCCTAGCGCGCATGCTCATGAGAAATGGCGCATGCGTATCTGTAATAATGTTTCCTATAAGCATGCGCGCTAGGGAGAAAAAATACCGGACGATAAAAATACGGTATGCAAAAACTCTCTATTAATTCATTCATTAAATTTAATTAATTAAATGTAGTTTCATATCGAGGAAAACATTTCTCTAACTAAAATAAAAATTTCTTTGTTGACCTAAGTAGGAGTTGACTTCAAAAAAAATTTTTTTTTATATTACTTATTTACCGTATTTTTAAAGTACGGTATGCAAAAACTCTATATTGCCTGTTTTATGGATGTTTATGGTTATGCATTCGCAGAATAATAAAATTATATTCTGCGAACTCATGATGCGCTCGCATTTTGGTTTTTATTTTTGAAACATTTATGTTTCATTTAAAGTAACCTCAGTGACGCGGTGACCATCCATAGATACGCACAGTTGATTGTTGATAGCAGAGAACCAGACTCTTAGTTGAATTGTTAGCCTTAGACCTGCGAGTCGTTTTTTTTTTTTTTTTCTAAAATGAAATTGATCCAACACAAAACACTCTCAAACAGAATAGACGCTCACCTGCAACACCCATTACGATGTGCAAATACCCAAGTGGAGATCGATTTGTAAAAGCTAAGTGAAAGAGTGGAAAAACACATATCGCACTAGTAAAATAAATATTTTTTAACAATTAAATTTTTTTTTTATTTCGTTTATAGACTTTTTATATTTCATTTTGAGTGTTCTATATTTCTTTACACTGTGCATTTACCATAGTTATTCTTATATTATCTATGTTTACGTGTAAGAATAATAGTAATCACAAAAATAATAACTCATTATGTTTCAATTTTTCAATCCAAAAAAAATGTCTATAGTGGGTCTTAATCTAATAGGAGGGATATATAATTTTGTATGCTGCCCGCGGAGTAGGGATGCATTTCCAAAGTGGCCCGCAAGATCATTTGGGTCGGCCACCCCTCATCTGTACATTCTCCAGAAAATTAAGATGCATTGGTTTTAAATTATAAATTAATTTCTTAAATAACGTTTATGATTTATGTTATTTTTTTATCATGATTTCTGTGTGATAGTTAATATTTTAAAAGAATTAAAAGTTTCTTTAAAAATTTCATATTTTTAAACAGTGATTGGGCCTAGGAATTGCAATATCGGGCCAAAAGTTCAATACCGGCATTCGGTATTATTTAGATCTTAATACCGGGATACCCGTTTTAATACCGGTAGTAGAAATTTTAGAAAAAGAAGGAAAACACAGGTGTTTTTTTTATTTTTTATTTACAAGTTTTATTAGAGCATGTAAATATCACAAAAAAAAAAAAATTTGTAACTTATAAATTATAACAGTATACACAGAATCACAGAAATGTAAAGGATCATCTTATTTAATTAAATCAGAAAAATGTGTAAATATCACTATTCAGTCTGTAGTACTGTTATAAATTTTTGAAAAATGATCTTAAAAACATGATGCATCAATTGTACTATCATTAAGCCTGGAACGTAATTTTGTGCAAAAATCACCAGCTGTCGTAAGCGCTCTTTCAGCATCTGCGCTAGCTGGAAGTACTGTTAGCAATGCGCGATATACTTTTTCCAATTATTTACCTCTGAATGCCTCTTCTTCAAATAAATCTATTTCTCATCGGATTATTTTGGATATAGCTGACTTCTGCATTGTATTTTGGTTTGTTGAAATTTTTTTAGTTATCGGTAATTCTAATTTTTGTTTAAGAGACAAATAATTTTTACTATCAACATTAGTGTCATTATAGTCATCGATAACTGTACCGAATTCTTCTGAATGTGGATAGGTTCTGAATTCTGAATAAGAATTTCACAAATAAGAATTCTAAATTTCTAGTAAATACCGAAAAACCAGTATTTAAACTTGTAAATACCGGTATTACAAAACTGTACAAATGACTCAGAATACCGGCATTCGGTATCCCAGTATACCGGTATTGCAATCCCTAATTGATCCTGATGACCGAAAAAAAAAAACTCAGTAAAAGAGGCCACTTCTCATAGAAGGAGGGAAGGGGGGGGACAGCTTCTAGTGTGATGGCGTCCCGGTAGGTAGAAGTCTAACTTGACTCCGAATCGCTGAAGAAGGAGGCCGTGCCTTCCGGGTGGACTTTTAGGGGAACTACCCCGCATGTACATATCGTATGGGAGTGTATGTCGTATCTCTTTAATCTCCCACCAGGTAGGCGACTCACGAGGCAAGATGCCGAATATCCCAAACGCCATCGAGTCTCCTCGTTTTTTGGAACAGTGTCTACAACAAAGCTGCCAGCGGATGGAACCTTGGCCCTCATGCTCACCAGCGGCACACGTTGCCACTGAGCCTCGAGTCGGATAGATAAATGTAGTATAATGTATAGAGGAAAATATTAATTGTTCAACAGCAACCAATTTATTTTTTTTAAATTTGATTTAATGATATATGGCAACAAAACAAATAAGAACGAATAAATAGTATGTATTCGATTTGTTTCTAAAATGAAGAAAACCAAACTTTCATTTTTTTTTTCTTAAGTTAAAAGTGGGTTAAATATATCATTATAATAAGAAATATCGGGAAAGTTTCATTGCTCAGTAAGAATTTCCAAGCTTTCATTTCTACTGCTGTTTTTCAATTCTTACTATTAGTTCACACTCTCCCTATCTATATCTTGTTCAAATATTCAATCATTCATGAAATACTTTTTATTCATCCACTCCAGTTCAAATACATTTTTTTAACTTGTAGTGGATGACACTGGATGCTAATACAATTTTTTCAAATATTAATTCAGTAATTAAATTTAATTGATTCATTTTAGTTGTTTTTTAGATTTATGTTGCATATATCTACCAATAGATGGCGCCAGATAAACTTAAAATAATGAATGAGAGTTATTTATAAAGGACTTTCTGCAATAGAGTGAAAAAAAGTAGGAATTGACTTAAATTTTTTTTTATATTACTTTTTATTCATCCGCTCAAATTCAAATACATTTTAGTAGATGATGCTTGATTTAATACAATTTTTTTCAAATATTGATTCATTAATCAAATTTAATTAATTCATTTTATTTTTATGTGGGAGAAAGAAAATTTCTCTTCTATAAAATATTTAGCAGGATATGAATTTAGGGAATCAATACAGTCAGTGGCGAAGCGTGTAGAAAAAATTTCTTTTTCAGATTCCTTTTGCATTCTGGGTTGTATGGTTAATCAAGGAGGGAACACAATGGAAAATGAATCATGTGAATCAATGAGTGAGAGAGATGGAAAGTGTGTGTGTGAGACAGAGAGAGACAGAAAACTTTCTTTCTAAAAGGACTTTCTGCAATAGAGTGAAAACAAATAATATAAGTAAATTCCGACTTTTTTTCACTCTATTGCAGAAAGTCCTTTATAAATAATTGTCATTCATTTTTAAGTTTATCTGGCGTCATCTATTGGTAGATATAGGCAACTTAAATCTAAAAAAATAAATAAAATTAACGAATTATATTTGAATGAATGAATTAATATTTGAAAACACTGCATTAACATCCAGTGTCATCCACTACAAGTTCCAAAAAATGTATTCGAACTCGAGTGGATGAATAAAAAGTATGTTATGAACGATTGGAAATTTGAACAAGATATATATAGGGAGAGTGTAAACTAATAGATGGAATTGAAAAAAAAGGAGTAGGAATTTACTTAAAATTTTTTTTTTTTTATATTACTTGTTTCTATTGGAAGGGTTAAAAAAAAAAAAACGTATTTAATCAAATGCATTGATTGTTTTAAGAGAGGTAAACAAAAACGAACGAGATATTTGAGTGAGGGTATTTAATTAAGCTCATCCTAATTATTTCCACTGAGTCCCCATCGTACGACAACAGCCCTTTGTTTGTGTCATTACCGATAATTGACCTTAATACCGAAGAGTGGTATCAGGTGTCCCTTTATGTGGCATTCTTCTCCTCGCCTCGCCTCTCCTCTGCAGAGTTGGCTCCTCAGACTGCAAATTCGAATTGTTTTCGATGCCAACCTGATTTCCGCCTTTTTCATGTGGAGTGCAGCCGCCATCTTGTGTGACGGATCCCTCTAATTATTTTGAAATCTAGATCAGGGGTCTCACAGGAGGATCAGGGGATCAGTATCGCATATGTATGTATGCCTATGTTTGGAATGTATGTATCCTGAATTTTTATCCTGATAATTAATTAACGCGAATGAAACCGCAGGGTTTCCACTTGTAAAAAAATACTAATGAAATTTATGTAATTGTGATTTTTCACTGACAATAGTTTGTAGAGATTGCTATGATAGAGATCGCGTATGCTCGCTCAGAGCGCGTACTCGGCGACTGGTCTAGAAATCGTAGATAATGGCAGAAGAATGAAAACGGTTTTGGCCCTTGGTACTTACTGGAGTAAACAGTATGGCGTAAGGCTGGAAAGTTTGTAGACCCCTGATCTATTACGAGAGAAAAATTAAAAACTCATTAATTAATCTATGGTACTATTTACTTGTGACAGAAAACATTCTCCAAAAGGAAGTACACAAAGAATGTTTACAGATCTAAGTTAACCGATGAGCATCTTTTACTAATTGGTACAAGTAAAATTGATCCATGACTACAAACTATTGTGAGTGAAAAATCACAATTACATAAAGCTCATTAGTATTTTTTTACAAGTGGATACCCCGCGGTTTCATTCGCGTCCATTTAGTTTTTCCGTTCCTGAGGGACTTTTAGGATAAAAATCGCATGTTTGATTCAGGATATATACATTCCAAATATCGATATACATGCATATGCGATACTCTTTATCCCAACATAACTACCGAGGTTAACCGCGGGATGTTCACTAGTTTATAATGTTAGAGGGATTTATTTCAATTATTTGTTAGTTGTTATGCTTAAGTTAAATTTCATGCGTATTATGCTTGTCATTAAGCTTTACCCAACAAGTCAATAAAACCGAGTTATTATCATTCTGTGTTTTTTTTATCCAACTTATTACAGCAACAATATGCGCGCGGGCCGCAGTTTGGAGACCCCTGATCTAGATGAAGGCTGCAGGATGAATCAATGTTTTATAAAGTGATCGATATTTATTAGAGTATTTTTTTTATTTTTTTTTTTTTTTTAGAGTGATAATCTACGTGAAGGCAACTCATCTAAAACCTGGTTTAACTTTATTCTAAACATCAATCAATTCTAAACATCATCAATCTTAACTTTATTCTAAACATCTGATCAGACCAGCTTCAAAGCTTTTGCCCTTTTCAGATTCTTGACCGGCCATTATTGTTTGGCCAATCATCTTTTACGAATGAAAATACACAGTCCAATCACATTAATGTGAGCACCTTTTAAAAGCCAGAATATACACTCTTGTATATTCCGGCTTTAAGTGGAGTGTGGTATTAAGTGGAATTCTTTACATATACGCCACTGCAATGTGCTGCCACCTGCCTTTTTGGGGTGGGTTATTTCACGTTGACGTCGAAAGTAGGTGGTGGGCACATTAGTGTCACTGGACTGTATATTTGCAAGCCCAAAATGCATGCTCTGCAGTCTTGGAGAGGACATGGATTCATCCTACCTTCCTGTCTGCCCTGCACTTGTTTCCTCTACTGTGTAGTGTCGTTACTGGGAGGCTAGGCCCTTATGGGCTAAACATGTCACTATGTGATTTCCTTCGATTCTCATTGGTGTTTTCATGTTCCTTGTGTTCTTTTTATTTAATTGCTTATTGTAGCCGGTCACTGGAAATAATAAAAAAAAATATTTATTAGAGTTAAAAAATGAAATCCAAATTTCATTTGTTTTTCAATTCCTACTATTAGTTCACGCACTACCTATATATATATCTTGTTCAAATTTTCAATCCTTCTTAAAATACTTTTTATTCATCCACTCGTGTTCAAACACATTTTTTAACTTGTAGTGGATGACGCTTGATGTTAATGCAGTGTTTTCAAATATTAATTCAATCACTCAATTTAATTAACTAATTTTAGTTTTTTAGATTTAAGTTGCACGTATCTAATAATAGATGACACCAGATGTAAGAGGAAAATTTCAACTCTATTTGTAAAGGACTTTTCTGCAATATAGTGAAGAACATTAGGAATTGACTTTTAAAAAAAAAAAAATTTTTACATTACTTGTTTTAAATTTACAATTCATCTTAGTTAATGAAAATAATGTCACAAGAAGTTCCTTTCTAATGCAGCTGGCGAACACTTAGACAGCTGTATTGATGCCTTACGCTGCACAGACATTACTCACTTTGCATTACCCAGGAGGCGCGTGTAACTTGAAGAGAAGCCACGGACGCGGAGTAACAATGCCCCCACAGCGCTCTACGATCCTATTAGACCGGGACCTACAGTTTAAAGTGGATTCCGAACCACTACAAATATCCATGGCACCCCTGAAACCTGTATCTTAATCGTTCTTATCTGGTACCGAGCGTCAGAGCGCTAGCCACTCGACCATTCAGGCCCCTGTCGCAAGAAGGTTCATAATTTTATTTTCATTTCATTTTATATCATCACAACAGTAACAGAAAAAAGCGAAATAGAAAAGAAAAATCCATTTTTAAAAACTTTGTGGTTACTTGTTTTTTTTTTTTCGCGTGTCATAAATCACTGAGATGAGCTCAAAGTCTTCCTCTGATTATAATTTTTTTTTTTTCAAAATAACCGTGGAACGTAAGTAAGGACGTTTCAGTATCAGTGGATAATTGTCTCTTAACAGTTTTTTTTTTTCCTCTATGTGTGTGTCCAATAGATCTGAGCATAAAGGATGTCGAAAAATTATTACTTAAGTCATATTTTTATTATTTTTTGGGCATGCTTTTTTTTTCAATTTCTTCTATTAGTTCAAGCTCTCCCTCTATATATATCTTGTTCACATTTTCAATCGTTCATATAATACTTTTAACTCATCCACTCGAGTTCAAATACATTTTTTTAACTCGTAGTGGATGACACTGGATGTTAATACAGTTCTTTCAAATATTAATTCAGTAATTAAATTTAATGAATTAATTTTATTTATTTTAAGACTTAAGTTGCATATATCTACCAATTGATGGTGGCAGTAGGAATTTACTTAATTTTTTTTTATATTACTTGTTTCAAATGCAGCTGGGAAACACTTAGACAATTGTCTCGGATGCCTTAAGGCAAGTGCTGCGCCGACGTTACTCACTTAGCACTACCCAGGAGGTGCGTAGCTTGGAGATAGCTAGGGACGCGGAATAACACTACCCCCGCAACACTCTACGATCCTGTTAGACCGGGACCTACGGCTCTATGCCCAACGCTCAACATTCATATGAGACCAGGACCTACGGATTAAATTGGATTCCGAACCACTACGAACATCCATAGCACCGCCGGGACTCGAACCCGTAACCTGTGGCACTACATATATGGAGAACTGAGAGCCTCGCTTTCTATTTACGTATATCACGAACAGTCCAGTGACGGACGATGGAAGGAAAGAGACGTTGTCTTCCAGAAGGACTTTAAGAGTCAATTGGCCCGCATTTGCTTGTCGCATGAGAGAAACCCTGCATCATCAAGCAGCATGACTGTGGATGCGAATCTATTTGCTCAATCTCCATTGAGTCATCTCGTTTTGAAAGCAAGAGATGTTTTGTCTTTCCGATATTTGCAGTGCGAATGTAGACATACATAGACAAGGCAGCCACGGTGAAAATGAATAGGATGTTTCAGCAGCCGGCACCACCGGGACTCGAACGCGAAACATGTGGTACCGAGCACCATCCACTCGGCCATTCAGGCCCCTTTGCGGGCTTGTTTGCGGAAAGATTAATAAGCACAACCCATGTATCTGGGCATCAGAGTTTCTGCAGAAGTACTGAGAGGCATCCCCATAAAAGTCATGCGTTTGGGGCGGCCTCATGCATGTTGGCTGTTGCGCCCTTTTTTCTTCACGGGGAAAATACATCCGCCGCTTACGTTTACTTAGACCAGGGGTCTCCAAACTTTTCAGCCTTAGGGCCATACTGTTTACTCCAGTAGCATCCGACCCTCCAGTGTCATTTCCATCTGGCCTGCGATGACATGAGCTTATTGTTGCTGTAATAGGTTGATAAACCACAGAATGGTTAACTTTATGATTTTGCAGTAAAGCATTTGCAAACACAATAAGCAGAAAATTTAACTTAAGCATAACAACTAACAAATAATTGAAATAAGTTAAATTTTCTACGTATTGTGTTTACCATTAAGCTTTACCTAGCAAGTCAATAAAACCTAGTTATTATCATTCTGTGTTTTTTTTATCCAACCTATTACAGCAACAATAAGCTGGTCCGCTGTCGCGGGCCGGATTGACGACACTGTCGGGCCGGATTTTGCCCGCGGTCCGTAGTTCGGGGACCCCTGGTCTATAATTTAAAAAAAAAACTCTAAAAACAAGCTTTTTAGAGTTAATCAAACTAAAAAGTAAAAAAAAAAAAAAAATGTAAAGATAAGAATAAAGTGACTGACGAGAAAATGAATGTCACTGTTCTTAAAAGCGTGGGGGCCTGATATCAATCGTTATAAAAGCGATCGTTATAAAGCTCGATATCAACTAAAAGCTTTTTTTTTTTAGTGTTTTTAAAGTATAATATTTAAATGAGGTCCCTGTACGGAGGACTGGAACTATAATTCTTACAATCATTGATTTGTGAGTAAAACAAAGGCTAAACGCGAATAGGTCGAGCCAGCCAGGATTCGTAGTCAGGCGCGTTGTGCCACTGTCCCACGTAGGTTTGAATGTACCTTCATTCTACATGGGTTAAATTGCTCTTCATAAGTTAAAATAAAATCACTCATCCTGGCGATCTTGATCCTGATGAGATAATAAACTTATCAAACTATTTTAGTGTCCTTGATAAGTCTACAACGTTTCAATTAAATCTGATCGCTAAAAGTAGTTCAAAATCGAGCCCAAAGAGTCAGTTACAAACAAACAAACAGGTGAAGCTAATAAAAGCTTATTAAAAAGTATTAAAAAAGAGCATTCATAAAGACCGAAAGTTTTTTAAAAGTGTCATTTTTATCTCATCCCGTCGTCAGAACAAGTGTTTATGATGTTTATGCAAAACACAGAAATGAGGATTTCTGCCCTCGACCTTCGCACCCGGAAACGCACCCTGTGGGGAAGAACGCACCCGCGTGATAAGAGGAGATTGACATTTTCCACAATTTTTTTGTTTCGATTTCCTTTAAAATTCATATTTCGTACGAATCTTTTGCAACTTTATTTAAATCACGGATATGAAGGCTTGTAAAAGTCCCTTACACAAATAAAAATAAAAATTATTTATTATATAAACGATGTAATGGAGAATAAATAATGTAGTAAAAAATAAAGTACTACTGTGCCCCAAAAAAGTAAGACTGATTATTCAATTCCTTCTATTAGCTCACACTCTCCCTATATATATATTGTTCACATTTCCAATCCTTCATAAAATACTTTTCATTCATCCACACACCTTTTTTTTAACTTGTAGTGGATGACACTGGATGTCAATACAGTTTTTCCAAATATTAATTCAGTAATTAAATTTAATTCATTAATTTCAGTTTTTTTTTAGATTTAAGTTGCATCTATCTACCAATAGAGGGCGCCGGATAAACTTAAAAATGAATGAAAATTATTTATAAAGGACTTTCTGCAATAGAGTGAAAAAAAATAGGAATTGACTTTATAACTTTTTTTTTTTATATTACTTGTTTATTATAATATGAACAATGTAATGGAAAATAAATAATGTAGTAAACATAACGTACTACAGTGCCCCAAAAAGTAAGACCGATTACTTTTTTTTTTTTTTTTTTTCAAGAACTCTTTATTCATTCTTCCAAATTTATTTCATTACCTTCAAAGTCATCCCCTCGGGACACAATGCTCTTATGCCAACATTTTTTCATTCCTCAATGCATGCTAAAAAGTCATCGGCAGGGGGATGGCCGCGGCGTTTGAATCTCTTGAATCAACTCAAAATGGTGTCCCCGGAGCGGTCTTTTGAGTTTAGGGAATAGCCAGAAGTCGCACGGTGTGAATACGGTGGTTGTGGAACGATATGGGTTTCATTTTTTGGCGAAAAAGTCACGAAGAATCAATGTTGTGTGAGCTGGCGCATTCAGTGTTTTCGGTATCAATCGAGATTTGAAGCGTTTGAAGCCCAAAATAGAATGGACCGAATCTTTTGAAATTCCAACATCATCAGCAAGGTCTCTAATTGTAAATGGACGGTTTGCAAGCACCAAATCTTGCGTGTGATTAATTCGACGTTGGTTGTGATTAATTCGTTGGTTGAGGTGGATGGTCGACCAGAGAGCTTTTCGTCTTTGAATGAATATTTTGAAGTTAAATTTCACACAGATATTAGGACAGTGCCGGCAATCTAAAATCATAAAAAAAAAAAAAAAAAAATTTAGAGTCAATTCCTACCTTTTTTCACTCTATTGCCGAAAGTCCTTTATAAACAATTTTCATTCATTTTTTTTAAGTTAAAAAAATTATCTCTCTCTCTCTCTCACATACACACTTTCCATCTCTCTCACTCATTTATTCACATGTGTCATTTTCCATTTTGTTCCCTCCTTCACTCAGACTAGAACCCAGAATAAAAAAGGAATCTGAAAAAAATTTTTTTTTTTAAGTCAATTCCTACTTTTTTACTATAATACAGAAAGTCCTACATAAATAATTTTCATTCCTTTTTTTTTAAGTTTATCTGGCGTCATCTATTGGTAGATATATGCAACTTAAATTAAAAAAACTAAAATGAATGAATTAAATTTAATGAATGAATGAATATTTGAAAAAACTGCATTCACATTCAGTGTCATCCACTACAAGTTAAAAAAATGTATTTGAACGTGAGTGGATGAATAAAAAGTATTTTATGAACGATTGAAAATTTGAACAAGATATATATAGGGAGTGTGTGAGTTAATAGAAGGAATTGAATAAAATTCATATCATCAATGTACTTATTTTATGATAAATGTATAAGTGTTTTAACATTTCCATAAAATAAAATTTAAATTATACTTATTGTTTTTGAATATAATGAATTTTTATTTAAAATGTGTGAACTAATGAATGAATGATTTATCATGTAGTTTGATGGAAACACGATATCAAAGTCTCTTTTCAAAAATTAATCTTGTAGTGTGCAGGTTGAGCAACCCTGTTGTAAACGGGGTATGGTTGGGTTGGGGTGTTTGAGATTTAAGAACTCGCGGTTTTATTTAGACAAGCACAAAGGCCACACACATGCTATTTAACTCGTTTAAAGACAGATAATTATAGATTCGTGGAAGCACTCCACCTCGAAGCTGAAAGCGGCCTGATGGCTAACTGGCTAGAGCTCTGATCGTTGGTACCGAATCCTGGCCGTGGCATGGATGTTTGTGAGTGGTTCGGAATCCACGTTAAACTATAGGTCCCGGTCTGTTTAGCCTAAAGTGTGCACACAAGATGACCGTAGAGCGACAAACCAACCCCAAATCTAAGCTGAAAACCCGAAACTCGGATACGCGCAGGGTGCGCGAAATATACTTCGCCTCCCGTGTGAGAGTCTGTAGACCAACTAATACTCAGGGTTGTGTTAAATATATTTCCTCTCGGGATGAGAGATTGTAGATCAACTAAGTGTTTCTCAGCGGGAGGGCAGGTTTGCGCTCTACTTTCTCTTGGGTGATTTATTCAGTATTAAAAATGAAGTTTCATTTTTAAATACTTTTTTTAAAATGAATTACATTTTTTTAATTGTTAATTAATAAAATTTAATTTTCATAATTTTATTTCTTAATTATTACGTATTTCTTATTATATTTGCTGCAAATAAAAAAACAAGTAATATAAAAAAAAAAAAAAAATTATGTCAATTCCTACTTTTTTTTTCACTCTATTGCAGAAAGTCCTTTATAAATGATTATCATTCATTTTTTTTAAGTTATCTGGCGCCATCTACATAGATAGTATACATGTACAACTTAAATCTAAAAAAAAACTAAAATTAATTAATCGAATTTAATGAATGAATTAATATTTGAAAAAAACTGCATTAACATCCAGTGCCATTCACTACAAGTTAAAAAATGTATTTGAACTCGAGTGGATGAATAAAAAGTATTTCATGAAAGATTGAAAATTGGAACAACATATACTGCGTAAAAAAAATAGAAGGACAGTGTTTTTTTGCCAATTAATATCTCTTATTTTCTCCTAACTACCAGATATTTATGTAGATTTAGTTCAATGAAAATTTTTTTCATTTTTGCCTAAAATGAAACATCTACCACTAATATTAATAATAAAATTAGTATATATAATTTCCGATGCGTAAAAAAAAAGTAGAAGGACACTTGGACATATTTAATTTAGTGAGTCGTTTTTTAGTTAAATAGTGATTTTGTACTTTGTTTTATCCTTTTCTGTCAAAAAAATCTAATTTGTTTAAAAGTTACGCTTTTTCTCTGTTCTCAGAAATGCCTAAAGGAATACCTTGAACGATTCTCAAAAGGTCAAATTTCCGCATATCAAAATGATGTTAAAGGTGTCAGAGAGATTGCTCGATTGTTGCAGGTGAGCCCCAATACAGTTTCAAACTTTATTAGAAATCCTTATAAAAATGGAAAGAAAAAGAAGACTGGTAGACCGAAAAAGTTAACACCACATGATGAAAGAAAACTTGTTCGTGTGCTTAAGAAGAACAAAGGAAGAGCAAGGAGACAGCAGAAATCAAGGACTTAATCATGTGACGAAACAAACAGTTTACAACTATATTAAAAGATCTAAAAAATTCATTTTCAAAAAACGGAAACATCATCCTAAGTGGACACAAGCTCACATTGATAACCGTTTAGCGTGGGTTAAGGAGCACATGTCATGGATTACAGAATGGACTTCTGTGATATTTTCCGATGAAAAGAAATTTAACTTAGACGGTCCAGACGGATATCAGCACTATTGGCATTGTCTGGGGAATGAAGACGAATACTATTCAACACGACAAATGGGAGGTGGGAGTTTAATGGTTTGGTTGGCTGTTGGATACGGAGGAAGGACAAGTCTGGTTTTCTTAAATGGTAGGCAAAAGCATACAGACTACATTCAAGTGCTGAATCCCGAGCTTCTTTTCTTATGGCTCTGTCTTGGGGGTGAAAAGTGGAAGTTTCAGCAAGACGGAGCTTCCATTCACACCGCGACTGGAGTCAAAAATTGGTTCCTTAGAATGTCTTAGGTCTTAATTGAATGTCTTAGGTACTTTCATTCTACATAGGTTAAAAAATAAAATCCCTGATCCTGGCGATCCTAATCGTGATGAGATACTAAACTTAACAAAATATTTTAGTGTCGTCGGTCCTTGATAAATCTAAATTAAATCGGATCGCTTAAAGTAGGGCAAAATCGAGCCCAAAGAGTCAATTACAAACAAACATGCAGGTGAAACTAATAAAAGCGTATTAAAAGGGAAAAATTTTGGGGAAAGTTATTCGATAGGGGGAAAATAAAAAAGATGCAAACAGGCTGTCGCAAAGATGCAAACTCCTGTCGGAGGCAAATTTCAATTGCAGCATGAACCTTATATGCTGAAGCAAAAGATTAACGTTAACCTTATCCAACGAACCTTATCAAGAAAGAGGTACGGAAAATACGGAAGTTGGTGACTCAACACATTTTCTTTATAGGTAGATAAAAAGATTCGAAAATTTCTGCTTTTATTTTTAATGACACTGCTGTGTCCAAAATGTAAAACCAATTTTAAATTTAAAATTACCGGAACTTATGGAATTTCAATTTTTTTTTTTTTAGGTTGCTGACACTGTCCTTGACATCTGTGTGAAATTTTCCTTCAAAATATTCATTAGTGTTTGAGTTACGTTTGGCTTTGTGTGACGCTAAAACTGATTCCGGCGATTTTTGAAATGTCTGAATGAATTGAGCAAAGAACTTGCATTCAATTTTGTTTACGGGAGGATATAGAATGTTGCAGAAGGCATTCGGCGACCATTTCTATATCGGAAAGAAATGTTTACAAGTGGAATAAACAGCTCAAAGAAGGAGAGAACGCGTTGAAGACGAAGAGTCCTCTGGTAGACCATCCACTTCAACCGACGAAGCTCAAGTTAAAAAGTTAAAGATTTGGTGCTTGCAAACCGTCGATTTACAATTAGAGACCTTGCTGATGATGTTGGAATTTCAAAAGGATCGATGAATTCTCTTTTGGGCCTCAAACGCGTCCAATCTCGATGGGTACCGAAAACACTGAATGCGCCAGGTCACACTGCATTGATTCTTCGTGACTTGTTCACCAAAAATGAAACCCATATCATTCCACAACGACTGTATTCACATCGGGCGACTTCTGGCTATCCCCTAAACCCAAAAGAACACTCCGGGGACAATGTTTTGAGTTGATTGAAAAAATTCAATGCGCGCTTTGAAGGCCATCCCTGCTCTTGAATTTTTAGTTCGATGGGAATTACTTTGAAAGCGAAGAAATAAATTTAGAAGAATAAATAAAGAGTTTTTGAAAAAAATGGGTCTTACTTTTGGGCACAGAAGTATTATTTGCATGATCTCCAAAAAATGTGTGTACAAAATTTGAACCTTATAGATAAAACCTACTATGAAACCATCATCAAATAATTTAAAAATCGATTTCATTATGTAGAACATAGCGACGCCACCCAACTCCAAATGCCACATGAATAAAAGCTTATGATAATAATAAAACAATTCTTTTAGCACATTCATAAAAGACATAAATTTTATTGCAACTAAAAAAATTTATTTATGAAATAATAAATTTAAAAATAGTTTAACATTGTAACCGCTCCTTCGAATGTCTGGCATCAACGACAGCAGCGCCCTCTATAAAGAGAACGAACGTCTTCCGTAGTGGCAAAGGACAATTCTGAAAAGGTTGAATGCAACCATCCTTCCTTTTTTTTTTTTTTTTTTTTTTTTGCTGTTATTAACTTTTTGATATTTGTCCATATGTAATTAAAATTCAAAAAATAATTGTTACATAACTTGGGCTCATCCTATTTAACCCTGTTTTCCCCTTTCACGATATAATTAAAGGAGTCACTTTGATTGTTGGTAGGGGTACTTCATTTTTTCATTAAATTTTTTTTTTTGAAAAACATTGATCTTTTCAGCTTAGCCTGTACACTACTGGCCATTAAAATTGCTACACCAAGAAGGCGCCATGCTACAGACGTGAAATTTAAACGACGGAAGAAAGTGCTGTGATATGCAAATGATTAGCTTTTCAGCGCATTCAAACAAAGCATTTACATTTCTGGTGTATTACGACCCGTGGCTCTATCTTTTATTCGAGCCCTGCAAAACCCTACGTTTCAGCAGAATAATGTACGACCGCATGTGGCCGGTATTGTACGGACCTTCCTTAATACGAAAAATGTTCGGCTTTTTGCCCTGTTACGTTCACCAGATCTCTCTCCAATAGAAAACGTCTGCTCCGTGGTTGCCGAGAGACTGGCTCGTCACCATAAGCCAGTCACTACGGTTGATGAGCTGTGGCATTTATCTCTACATGCCATCTGCTTGACTCAATGCTAGCCGTATAAGTGCTGTTATTACTGACAGAGGTGGTTGTTCTGGGTACTGATTTCTCAAGATCTACAAACCCAAATTTCTTGAAAATTTACTCACTTGTTATTTCCAGTATGGTATATTTGTCCAATAAATATAATTTTGCTATCTGCGCTGTTGTTTTCCCTGTATATTAACTGTATATTATAAATATGATATTTTTTTTTTTTTTTTTTTTATTTCTGTCGCGTATTCTAATGTGAGAGGTTGAACATTTTCATTACTTGTCCTTGTAATAATGTTTGTCTGAATTCCGCAGAATTCCATGCCCTCGGGTCTTCTGGACTACTTCCCCGAAGCGAAAGGAGACGGACTTCGAGTGACATGGGCGCGCGCAACCAACAACAAGTCCCGACTGGCCACGGGACTCAGAAGTAAGTGCCCCTCCTCCTACACCACTCTCCAAATCTTTAGGAACGGAGGCCGTACTAAGTGTTCCATGAAGTTAACGGAACGGACATACACTCAAGAGCCAAAACATTATGACCGCCTGTCAATAACGAGTTGGCCCACGTTTGGCGCGCAACACAGCTTCAACGCGCCTTGGCATGGATGCCACAAGTCCTTGGTAGATGGCCGGAGACAGATTGTACCAGATGTTTAAGCTCCGGTTTTGCTTCATCATGCGAGACAGTCTCCGACGACCTTTTTCTTTGATAGCGTGTGGACGTCCAACACCATGTCGTCTACTGCTGGTTTCACCGTCATTCATTCACTTTGCATAAGTACTAACAACTGTAGATCGCGAACAACCCACGAGTCGTAGTTTCGGAAATACTTGTTCCGAGCCTTCGAGCCATTAAAATCTGCCTTCTATCAAAGTCGCTTAGATCCGCAGCCTTTCCCATCACACACAGAAGTAAGTGAAAGAATGATTCTTCAGACTCTCCAGCAGCAGTTAAATACCACTTCCACCTCATCACGTGCCTTCCACGTCATCCAGGCGAGTTCATTGCAAAAGGGGGTCATAATGTTTTGGCTCTTGAGTGTATGTGGGGTAAACCTCCACATATACATTTATGTTTAAGAATTACATATCTGTAGTTGCATTCATTTAAAAGGTTTATGATGTGGGGACATTATAACAAAATATCCTTTGTGAATTTTGCCAGCGAGTTTGAAAAGACTGTGTTTGGCGAGCTTTAATGTTATCCTGATAACGTGACTTAAAGAGAATGCAAATCTGGCATTTATGATTTACAGTCAACCATGGGGCCTGATGGCCGAGTGGCTAGCGCTCTGGCTCTCGGTACCACAGGTATCGGGTTCGAATCCGACGGTGCCCATGGATGTTTGTAGTGGTTCGAATCCACTTTAAGCCGTAGGTCCCGATTTCCTATGACTGTAAGAGCGTCACGGAGCAGAAGTCAGACTTCTACCTACGGGTGCTCCATCACAACAGAAGCTGCTTCCTTCCCCTTCAAACATGAGTACGTATGGGCTCGTGGGCTTGGCAGGCCAAGTGGGATAAGAAAAACAACAACAACAACAACGAAGGACGTGCACTTAAGAATTTTTGGTGGGACAGAATTTGAATCATCCATTGGGAAATCATCTTAAAAGGGATTTGTTATGGATGGAACCCAACCCAAAAATGAGTATGAGTATGATTATCGACACGCATTTTTTATAACACTAAAAGTGCGGGCCTGAATGGTCGAGTGATTAGCGCTCTGGCGCTCGGTACCACAGGTTTCAAGTTCGAGTCCCGGTTTCCAACAACAACTGTCAATTACACACTCGACATTTTTTTTTTCTGTGGTAACTTTTTTTTTAAAGTATATTGATTGGATCATTTTGAATAACATATATAGCCGGTGTTGATTAAACGCTAAAAAAAAAAAAAAATAGTTTCTTACTTTAGCAATACAATAAAATCATTTTTTGCTAATAATATTCATTTGAAAACTTAGATATTTAACATTTTTTTTCTTAATCGATACTTGATGTCCAACAGGTTGCACTGATTTTTAAAACTGATACATAATGATACTGAATTCTAACCCTTCAGCAACACTGAGATGTATCAATTTACAGTGTTGAAACTGCAAGTCAGTCTGTGTTGGTCTGAATATGTATATAAAGAGGAAGAAAAACAAAATGTATGAGGAAACAATAGTACAGTTGTGCTGACATTGCAGTCAACTTGTAACAGTTGTGCTGACATGTTCGTAGGCTGATACATAGATGGCGATACTGGTATTAAATATAATTTTTAGTTAGCCCTAACCTTCAAAAGACACGTGTATAAATTTGACAGCTGTTGCACTATTAGTATGTGAGTTATAGCATTTTTAGTGAAGCAACTTTTGTTAGTTTGAAAAAATGGATAAAAAAAGGAATTTCGTGTGTTAATTAAAGCATTGTTTTTCGGCAAAAAAAAAAAATACCATTGAAGCCACAGACTGAAGCAGTGGACGCCCCAAAGAGGCTGTTACCGACGAAAACCTCAAAAAAGTTCACAAAATAATTTTTGGATAACCGTAAAGTGAAGTGGATTGAGATAGCTGAGACCCTAAAGATATCGAAGGTACGTGTTGGACACATCGTGAATGAATATTTGGATATGCGAAAGCTCTGTTCAAAGTGGGTGCCGCGCAGAGCTCACAATCGACCCAAAACAACAACGAATGGATGATTCTAAGCAGTGTTTGGAGCTGCTCAATCGTAATAAACCCGAATTTTTGCGTCGATATGCGACGATGGATGAAACATGACTCCATCATTTCACACCGGAGTCCAATCGACAGTCAGCCGAGTGGACTGCACGCGATGAACACTAAAAATGCTATATCTCACAAACTAATAGTGCAACAGCTGTCAAATTTATACACGTGTCTTTTGAAGGTTAGGGCTAACTAAAAATCATATGGATTTAATACTAGTAGCGCCATCTATGTGTCGCCTACGAACTTGTCAGCCCACCTGTTAAATGCCTGTCACGTACCTTGAAATATTCTATTCAGATCATCCTACAAAAATTTCCATCTGCCACGAGGTGTCTGGTAATAGTGCGAAGCGTGGTGGATTCGTGTTTCCTTGATACTATCTATGAATGACACAATGAAACAGCCATGGTGGTGAAGGTGTTCTCCATTTCAAACAACTATAACATGTATAGCCAACGGCCATACCATGCAGAATACACCGGTTCTCGTTAGATCACCGAAGTCAAGCATCATTGGGCGCAGTCAGTACTTGGGTGGGTGACCACCTGGGAACACCGCGTGCTGATGGCATTCACACATTTGGGACCGGAATGGCCTCGCTCTCGCTCTAGCGCTCTGGCAATCGGTGCCACAGGTTTCGGATTCAAATCCCGGCGGTGCCCATGAATGTTTGTAGTGGTTCGGAATCCACTTTAAGCCGTAGGTCCCGGTCTCCTATGACTGTAACAGCATCACGGAGCAAAAGTCAGACTTCTACCTATGGGTGCTCCATCACAACAGAAGCTGCTTCCTTCCCCTTCAATCATGAGTACGTATGGGCTCGTGGGCTTGGCAGGCCAAGTGGGATAAGAAAAACAACATAACATGTATGAGCATGATGTAGATTCGTGATGTCACCGAAAAACGCAAAGGGTTATTAATCTCATAAGAATTAATGAATCCCATTAATCTCATATGATCAAGAGCAAAACATCAACTTGTCACTTGACTTTCTATCATGTGAATTGTAAAAATTTTATGAAGCATATGCCGCCAGCATATTATGATCCGCCTATGTCAGGAGATTTAAGTTGCATGCATCTACCTATAGAGGGCGCCAGATAAAGTTAAAAAAAATGAATGAAAATGATTGATAAAGGACTTTCTGCAATAGAGTGAAAAAAAAAAAAAGTAGGAATTGACTTTAAAAATATTTTTTTATATTACTTGTTTTAAATGACACTGTAGCCAGGTGAACTTCAGCTAACTCGTTGAAACCGAGAGTAAGGCGCGAAGGCATCATGACGAATGAAGTCTCTGTTCAGCTATAATAGTAGTGGCAGCAGGGACCAACCGTTTATAGGGCTCTTGTATCGAGCAAGAAGCCTCTTGTCTTTGTCTATCACACTTGGAGGTCGCCTTTCTGCATCTAGGCCAGAGATGGGCAAACTGTTTCGGTTGACTATTCGTGCGACGAGTTTTCCAGTGGAGACAGCTTGGGGCCTGCTGGCAGAATTGCTAACGCTCTGGCACTCGGTACCACGGGTATCGGATTCGAATCCCAGTGATGCCATGTGTTAGAACCGACATAGAAATGATGCCGTTAGTCTGCGTATACTCGCAGGACGGGCAAAAATATTTTAACATTAATAAAAACAATTAAAATAAATACGAAAATTAATCTGAAACAAACAACTAATTTACTTTTAATGAATACTAATATACAATGATTACACTTAAATTTAGGATTTTTACAGGATTTTAAATTGGCACTTAAAACAGAATTAATAAAAAATATTTACAGAGAAATAATCATATGTTTACCCATACCTCAAGAGAAATATTCCTATCTGTGTGTAAGCAAGTGATTTACCAGTAGCGTCAAAAAAACTATATATGAAGGGGCTCGCAGCAAATTTTGGATGAATAAAGATCATCCATGTAGTCTGTCTCACAGCAAAAATTAATGAACCAGGCCCACGTCCTGTTCCAGACAGTTCTCTCTCTCAACGGGGTCTACCTCTCTTCCCGCAAAACTCAAAAGGGGTCTTTCTATCACCCCCACCAAACTGACTGGTTTTCTTTTGGACATCACCGTGGCTACGGGAGGTGGCGTCAGCTACCATTCCTGGATTCCTCCAAAAAAAATATATATATATACCCTGCCCACACACAATAGGATAATTACAAGTTATAACACCATGGATGTTTGTAGTGGTTCGTAATCCACGTTAATCTGTAAGTCCCGGTCTCATAGGACCGTAGAGCGTCACAGAGCCCAATCAGACTTCTCTCTCGCCCACATAGGGGCCTGCTGGCAGAGTTGCTAGTGCTCTGGCACTCGGTACCACAGGTATCGAGTTCGAATCCCAGTGATGCCATGGATGTTTGCAGTGGTTCGTAATCCACGTTAATCTGTAAGTCCCGGTCTCATATGACCTTAGAGCATCACAGAGCCCAATCAGACTTCTCTCTCACCCACATAGGGTCCTGTTAGCCGAGTGGCTAGCGCTCTGTACCACAATTTCAATAAATTAATAGGGGAACAAGGAATCCGACAAAATGTTTCAACTGGAAAATAGATCGCACTATTACCAGACACTTCGTGGCCGAAAAACACGTCAGATGATCTGAATCGAGGACCATGAGAAGCATTTACAAGCAACCCATGTTAATACTTGATTAAGTTTAAGTTTTTGATTTAAGATTTTGTTTTCCTTTCTCTTTTAGCTGTGTCATATAATGTGATATAACATGTTTTGTTTTTGAATGAAACAGTCCACTGAGAGTGTGAGTATTATTGGGTTGGGGCACATTTAACAGACTTTGACATGCTATATTTTAATCAAAATTAACAATATTTTATTGATTTATGAATGAAAATATTCTTCTACTTTTAAGTTTTAAAAATAAGTGTTGATAATCATACTCATAATTTTTGGTTTCGGTTCCGCCCATAACTAATGCAGTTTAAGATAATTTCCCAATGGATGATTCAGTTTTCTGTCCCACCAAACACACCACACTGCCTTCTTACAGTGCACGTCCTTCGTTATTCCTTTTGATGAAACTCCTGGCGAAACACAGACCTTCTTTATTTTGGGGTTTTTGAAGAGAAGCAATGATTCATCCCCAGTGACAAGATCCTTCAGAAACGGATTCCACTCGTTTCGTTGAAGCAAATCGGTGAAAATTCGGAAAATGTTCGGCTTTATTGTTGTCGCTGAGTTCGTGGGGGACCCATCCAGCCTATTTCCATTCCTCTCCAAGCTTTTTGAGACAATGAACGATGGTTGAAGGGTCCACATTGAAGTTGTCGGCCAGCATTGGCGTTGTCAAGTTGTCGTCCCCTTCCACATCTGCCAAAAGTGCCTGGTCGCCGAAATCCGAGGGTCGACCTCTTCCTGCCTTATCTTCCAAGCTAGTGTCGCCAGATTTGAAACATTCCCTGCTGATTTTGCCTTCACCACAAAGTTGGTTGAGATCGTGAAATGACTGCGCTGCTTTCCATCCTTTCTCAAAGCGGTACAGCATAATATGACGAATACGAGTAAGATTATAGACATGCATTTTTATAACTTAAAAGTAGAATTATATTTCCATTCATAAATGTATAAAATATTGAAAATTTGTATTAAAATATAGCGCGCCAATGAAACGCCCGATAGTTATGCACCAACACAATAGTTTTATTTGAAGACCTTATAATTTAACAGTTAAATGTGTTTTGCTTCTGAATGAAACAATCCATTGAGACAGACAGTTTGACCTTATTGAGGCATTTTGGCAGCGTCAGCCTCCATATACCTCTATCTTGATGGTTCCTTTGCAGGTAAACGATAAGTGAAATGACTTGCTCAGTAAATGAAGTGGAAGAAAAATAAAAAATAAAATAGGGTTAATAAAATCAACACGTAGAGAGAGCTGAATAAAATATTTATTTATTCAATATGTTCGGAGAGGTGCGCGGACGTTTATTGTTGGTAGGTAGTGGTTATGTCATAATCAGGTGATCTTTTAACTAAAAAGATTTGGATTGTTAGGAACGTTGTTATAAAAATTTTTGGCTAATTTGTGAGTAAAATTTTTAACGGTAGTAATGTCCGAAGCAGCCAAAATGTCATTATTTCGCATGTGCCATGGTGCATCAACTGCCATGTATTGCATGTAAATGTTGGAACAAGAATTTTGGAACCAGACAATTTTTTTTTTCATTCGCGCAATCGCTTTAAAATTCCTGTGTATTTAAACTGAGTGAGTTTTCTTTTGATAGATGTAAACTTTTGCAAAACCATTTCTGCTTTATGGTACTAAATTTTTAAATATAATTGCTAATCAAATTTTATGAATAACAATTCAAACTTTTCATTTCAAAAGAAAAGCTTACATGTTTCTCAATAGATTACATGTAAAGAAATGTGTCAAATTTTTTTTTTTATTATATAAGAAATATACATTTTACTTAATGGTTATTTGAAAGTAACAGGTAAAATAAGTTTTTATATTAATATTTCTTTTTCTACAAACCTCTTTTCTGATTGTCCACTGAATGTGTGAGTATGAGTTTTATTTGAAGACCTTATAATTTAACAATTAAATGTTTTGGGCCAGAAAATCTATCTATTCGTCTGAAGAAGTTACCACTGAAATTTGGTATATCAGGTGCCACTGAAGGTTCGTGTTTGAAAGTGCCACTGAAATTTGGTATTTCAGGTGCCACTAAAATTTTGTATTTCAGATGCCACTGAAGGTTCAATGTTTGAAAGTGCCACTGAAATTTTGTATTTCAGGTGCCACTGAAGGTTCATATTTGAAAGTGCCACTGAAATTTGGTATTTCAGGTGCCACTGAAGTTTCGTGTTTGAAGGTGCCACTGAAATTTGGTATTTCAGGTGCCACTGAAGGTTCGTGTTTGAAAGTGCCACTGAAATTTGGTATTTCAGGTGCCACTGAAGGTTCGTGTTTGAAAGTGTCACTGAAATTTGGTATTTCAGGTGCCACTAAAATTTTGCATTTCAGATGCCACTGAAGGTTCGTGTTTGAAGGTGCCACTGAAATTTGGTATTTCAGGTGCCATTGAAGGTTCATGTTTGAAGGTGCCACTGAAATTTGGTATTTCAGGTGCCACCGAAATTCCAAATTTCCGTGGCACCACCTCCTGACCGGGATGTCTCTTATTGCAGGTGCTGCCAGCCTGGTGGAGGGCGACGTGAGCATGTCGTGCAATAGCCGCTACCCTGTGCCCATCATGTCCCCCTCCGCGTCAGTGGCCAGCGACCTCACGCTGGAGGAGTGGCTGCAGGAGGTGCTCCGCTACAACAGCAAGGGCGTGCAGCTTGACTTCCAGTCCACGGAGGTGGTCGAGCCCGCTTGCAGGGTGCTCGCAAGGGTCGCCGACCACGTGAGTCCTCTGTTTGCCATTCCTTGAAGAATCGTAGAATGTATCACATACACAGTCCAGTCGCATAAATGTGACCACCTGTCAAAAGCTGCAATAACCACCTTTGGCACAGCGGATGAAACAACAAGGATTAGCGGAGAGCAACGATCGAAATGCTTTCCGATGCCCTAGGACATCCTTACATGCACTCCACCGCAACGTGCTGCCGCCTGCCTTTTGCGATGGTTATTACACGTTGACGTCGAAAGTAGGTGGTGGTCACATTAACGTGACTGGACCGTGTATTTTCACTCAATTGGTTTTTTTTAACCAGCGAATTATTTTATTAGCACGAAATTTCCACGGGACAACTTTTTCATTATATTCGCCTGTATTTTGAATTTCAGTTTCAATATCTTCTTCTTCCTAAGGAGGTTCTAATTTGTTATCTACTTCTTTCAACGAGTCATGTTTAGTAGTTAGCATTTCCACTAGTTCTTCTAATTTATCAATACACACAGTCCAGTAGCATTAATGTGACCCCCCTGTCAAAAGCCGGAATAACCACCTTTGGCAGAGCGGACCGATTGCAATTCGATCAAGGTAATGAACGATTGAAATGCTTTCCGATGCCCTAGGACTTCCTTTATTCACACTCCACTGCAATGTTCTGCCACTTGCTTTGTTTCACGTCCACCTTTGGCTGAGCGGACCGATTGCAATTCGCTATTTAATTAATGTAAAAACGAAAGTTTCTAACAGTCATAAAATTTTACGTTATCTCTCTCTTTTCAAAATAAAGTTTATGCTTTCAATAATCTCATGCTTTCAAATTGCGAATAACATTTATTTTACTGGAATCCCTGATTCGCCACAATAAAGTAAATTACAACACAATTACACTCGTAAGTTAAAACGCAACAACAGCCCTTTTTATTTTTCTTAGAACAATAATAAAATTGCCAATTTTGCTTAACTAAACATTAACACACGCTACACGTGTAAATATATTTTTAGGCTACACGTGCAAAGAATATAACTTAACAACACATTAACTTAAGACGCACGCGCTTAACTTGTAAATATAACTAAACGCTACACGTGCAAATATAACAATCAAGCTCATGAACGATTGAAATGCTTTCCGATGCCCTAGGACATCCTTAACATACGCTCCACTGCAATGTGCTGCCACCTGTCTTTTGTAATGGGTTATGTCACGTTGAAGTCGAAAGTAGGTGGTGGTCACATTGACGTGACTGGACTGTGTATTTCCTAACATAAGCCAATCCGTGTGCAAGCTCATAGCGTGTCTTTTTTATTACGCTTTTATTAGTTTCACCTGTATGTTTGTTCGTTTGTGGCTGACTCTTTGGGCTTGATTTTGCCCTACTTTAAGCAATGCAGACTTAATTCAAACGTTGTAGACTTATCAAGGACCGACGACACTAAAATATTTTGATAAGTTTATTATCTCATCGTGATTAGGATCGCCAGGACGAGTGATTTCATTTTAATTTATGAAGAGCAATTTAACCCACGTAGAATGAAAGTACCTAAGACATTCGACCCTACGTGGGACAGTGGCACAACGCGCCTGACTACGGATCAGGAGATTCTCTGTTCGAATCCTGGCTGGCTCGACCTATTAGCCTTTGTTTTACTCACAATTCAATGATTGTGAGAACTATAATTCCAGTCCTCCTTACCGGGACCTCATCATGATGAGATAATGCACTTATCAAAATATTTTATTGTCGTCGGTCCTTGATAAGTCCACAACGTTTCAATTAAATCTGCATCGCTTAAAGTAGGGCAAAATCGAGTCTAAAGAGTCAGTTACAAACATACAGGTGAAACTAATAAAAAGCGTATTAAAAATAGCTATAAAATGCTGCTAATAATAGAATTTATCATAATTACAGTATATTTCCTAATATACTGTCCACGGCCAAGAGGCCTGGCAGGATCTTTTAAAGAAGGCCTCCAAGGCCCACCACGGGCTGTCGAGCCTATTATGAGGAGGATTGGCTGCGTTTCTCTATGTTTACCTTTCGGCATAATCAGTGACCAAACTATACCCACTCAAGAGCCAAAACATTATGACCACCTGTCAATAACGAGTTGGCCCGCAGCCTTTCCCATCACACACAGAAATAAGTGAAAGAATGAGTCTTCAGAATCTCCAGCAGCAATTAAATACCACTTCCACATGATCACGTGCCTTCCACGTCATCCAGGCGAGTTCATTGCAAAATGTAGGGGTGGTCATAATGTTTTGGCTCTTGAGTGTATATTAACGCGCTTTCATTGGCGGCCTTCTTTGTTGTCGAGAAGTTATGAAACATTTTTAAAATGGACAGGACAGGGCTGCTGGACATTATGAAGTAGGCCGGCTTAGTTCCACATGCGAAACCTAACCGAAGATCTCTTTTTTCCAATGTTTCAAGCGCGGCTGAAGATGGGATACCTAACTAGTAGGAATTACACTACCGGTATTTTGAGCGATTTGTACAATTTTTGTAATACCGGTATTCACAAGTTTAAATACCGTTTTTATGTATTTACTCAGGAAATTTAGAATTCTTATCTGTGTGAAATTATGTAATATTTCAATATTTTTTTAATTGGAGAGTTTGTTATTCACATTGCATTTGCATATCATACTTTTGAATTCAAAATATTTTTCAGATTTATTATATATATATATACTCATAATTAATACCCCATAATAATGAATAAGAATAACTTTAAAAGAACATAAATAAAAAAACAGTAGATAATACTTCGGTTTGGTTTCCTTATTTATATGATGAAGAGAATAGGGTGGCACAATGTAAAAAAATTTCAAGAGTTATTAAAGTGAACGGAGGAAGTACAAGCGGACTCCATGCACATTTAAAAACGAAACATGATACAAATTTGTTAAATAGGAAAAAAATCTAATTGCGATGAAAATACAAACTAAAGCCCAAGCCACCAGGGATTTTTAGATTATTTAAAAAAAAAAAAAAGTTAATTTGGATGAAATTATAAGTAAAATGACAGCATTAGAGGGTTTGCCATTTCGAGTGTTTCGCAATTCTATTGAATTAAGAAAATCGCTATCCGCAGGAGGTTTTAAAAATCTACCAACATCGATTAAACAAGAACTGTTATAAACTGTTCAACTGCATAAACAATAATTGTAACTATGTAAGCATAACTGTATAAAATTCAGAAAAAAAGCTTTTGGAATATAGGACTTACACATGTCTCTGGAAGTATGCCAGCACAAAAAATGTGTGGAAGTTCTTAAATTTAAATTTACGAAACATGGATTATCCTTAAAAGAAGATATTCTAAAATTTCTACTATCGGTATTAAAACCGGTATTCCGGTATTAAGATCTAAAACATACCGAATACCGGTATTGAACTTTTGGTCCGATATTGCAATCCCTACTTTTATTACATAGACATTTATTACGGTTATTATGTGTCTATTTATGAATGGTCCAGATGTTAGTATATTTATTATTTAAAATGACTACAACAACAATCAATAGGTTGTGAAAAGGCAAGACAAGGGGGTGGCCAATCCGCGGGCCGCCTGAATATTTTTGCGACCCCTGAGGTTTATCACACTTTTTCAAAATAAATTTATTTTACAATGGTCAAAGTAGTGAAAACCAAAGTATTAAAAATACATTATATTATTTGTGCATTCATATATTCAGAAATTAACTGTCGAAATTATGGAAAAAAATTAACTTTGATTTTAAAATAATATTCTTGCTCAAACAAATACTTTACTAGTAAAAAAACAAATATTTTTAATGATTTCATTTTTTTTTTTTATTTCATTTATATTTACATATTTTTTTATATTTCATTTATAGTGTTATATATGTCTTTAAAGTGTGCGTTTAGTATCATTGTTATTATAGTACCTATGTTCACATGTAAGAATAATAGAAAACACAATACTAATAACTCGTTATGATTCAATTTTTCACTCCAAAAAATGTTTATAGGGGGTCTAAATCTAATAGAGGATACATAATTTTATATGCGGCCCGCGGTGTTAGGATGCCTTTTCAAAGTGGCCCACAAGATCATTTGGATTGCCCCCCGGGCTAGACGCTCACTCTTTAAAATGTCGTTATTTACCAAATGCCTGGCTTCTGGCAACAACAGTCAGTAGGTTGTAGAAATGCCGAACTGTCACTCTTTGAAGTGAAGTTACTTGAAGCCCGGCCTCACTCTTTGAAATGACGTTACTTAAGGCCTGGCCTCACTCTTTGAAATGACGTTACTTGAAGCCCGGCCTCACTCTTTGAAGTAAGAGTGAGGCCAGGCTTGTAAGCTGGTTGTTGTTACTTAAAAGCGTTTCCTCGTATTATACGAATCCCTGCGCATCGCGAATTTCTCCAAATGAGTATTCGTATCTGTATTTAACAGGTGGGCTGAATAGTTCATAGTCTGACGCATAGATGGCGCTATTAGTAGTAAATCCATATGTTTTTAGTCAGCCCTAACAGCCTCTTTGGGGCTTCCACTGCGTGCAACTTCCTCGGTGCTCATTTCGCCTCGTTTCAATTTAGCAAACCACTTCTCTACGGTTGATTTTCCTGGTGCAAAGTCCGAATAAAGTTTATCGAGCCAAGCCTTGGCTACAATAGTATTTTTGTCGCCAAAAAGCAATGCTTTAATTAACACACGAAATTCCTTTTTATCCATTTTTCCATCCAGTAACAAAAGTTGCTTCATTAAAAATGCTACAACTCACATACTAATAGTGCAATAGCTGTCAAATTCATACGCGTGTCTTTTGAAGGTTAGGGCTGACTAAAATTTATATGGATTTAATACTAATATGTGTCAGCCAATGAACTTCTCAGCCCACCTGTTATTCGCCAACAGTTCTTATAGACCCGTCACAATTGTTTTATGTAATGGCGTACTAACGAATGCGGATCTCCCTCAGCTGCGCGGCCCCCTCATCCTGAACGCCGACATCCAGTTGGGACCCCACAGCTCCTCGGCCATCCCCGTGGACGCCTGGACCTTCCTCACGCTCTGCCGGACTCGCTTCCCTAGGTCCATCATATCCATCGGCTGGACGACGGACGTCCTGCCCTCCACCTATCTCAAGATTGGGTGAGCTGCTTCCCTTGTTTGCTTCCATTGTTATTACTGTGCCGCAACACACTCAAGAGCCAAAACATTATGAACCCCTGTCAATAACGAGTTGGCCCACCTTTAGCGCGCAACACAGCTTCAACCCGCCTAGGCATGGATTAATACCACTTCCACCTGATCACGTGCCTTCCACGTCATCCAGGCGAGTTCATTGCAAAAATGTAGGGGTGGTCATAATGTTTTGGCTCTTGAGTGTAAGTTGTACATGCATACTACTAATCTGTACATGCATACTACTGTGGCCAAAAAGTAAGACCCATTTTCAATTTAAATTTCCCGGGTCTTATGGAATTTTCAATTTTTCTTCTTTGTTATGTTGTTGGCACTGTCCTTGACAACTGTGGGAAATTTCGCTTCAAAATATTCATCAGTGTTTGAGTTACGAGACGCTAAAACTGATTTGAAGTGTCTGAATGAATTGAGCAAAGAACTTGCATTCAATTTTGTTTGCGGATAACGTATAGAATGTTGAAGAAGGCATTCGGTGAGCATTCCTGTATCGGAAAGAAATGTTTAGAAATGGTAGGACTAGTTCAAAGAAGGCAGAGAACGCTTTGAAAGAGCCTCTGGTCGACCCTCCACCTGAACCGACCGAATCTCACGTCCAAAAGATTAAAGATTGGGTGCTTGCAAACCGTCGATTTACAATTAGAGATCTTGCTGAATTTCAAAAGGATCTGTCCATTCCATTTTGGGCCTCAAACGCGTCAAATGTCGATGGGTACCGAAAACATTGAATGTGCAATGAGGGGATGACTTTGAAGGCGAGGAAATAAATTTAAGTTTCCAGCAACCTAAAAAGTAGAAAAAATTTAAATACCATAAGCCTCGGGAATTTTAAATTGAAAACTGGTCTTACTTTTTGGACACAGTAGTATATGTTAATTTTTGTTTCTACGGTAAGTGACCAAATTCGTATGGATCGAATTCCAATAAAAGCCATAGGTAACAACAATTTTTAGAGACCAATTTGCTGAGCTGTCTGCTTTTCCAGGTACACGCGCGAGTACATCGACCGCATGGTGGCGCTGGTGAAGGAGTACACCCTGATGCAGCCCGTCATGTTCCCCGTGCACGCCTCTCTCCTCAAGTACTCCATCCCCGAGATGCAACGGCTGCTCTTCCAAGTTCCTAACAGCTCGCTGTGCGTGTGGTCCACCAAGGCCAACCCCATCGAGTCCATCGACGAGCTGCTCACCATCCGCAAGTCCTTCGGCATGGGGCAGGTCTTCTACAAGCTGCCGGACGAGCAGCTCGAGTGCTTCTTCTCCAACACCTAGCTCTTCTCCTTCTTCTCCCTTCTCCCATTCATTCTTATGCACTGTCTCTATACACAGTCCAGTCCACACTAACGTGACCACCTGCCAAAAGTCACAATAACCACCTTTGGCAGATTGCAATGCGATCAAGGTCATGAACTATCGAAAGGCTTTCCGATGCCCTAGGATATCCTTTATATATGTGCTGCCACCTGCCTTTTGTGATGGGTTATGTCACGTTGACGTTGAAAGTAGGCGGTGGTCACATTAATGTGACTGCACTGTGTATATTAAACCAGCTGCCTTCAGTAAACGGCAGCTGGCATTCGCGCTCATGGTATTATTTTCATTTTCAACGAAATTGGGTTGGTGGATTTTCACACACAATAAATACACAGTCCAGTCACGTTAATGTGAACACCTCTCAAAACCCAGAATATACATTCTTGTATATTCTGGTTTTTATGGAGTGTGGTATTAAGTGGTATTCTTTATATGCACTCCACTGCAATGTGATGGGTGGGATCGTGATGGGTTATTTCACGTTGAAGTCGAGAGTAGGCGGTGGTCACGTTGACATGACTGGACTGTGTAATTCTCCATGTTAAAGTTTTCAATTACATCAAGATGAAAAGGAATCCAGAGAAGGGTCCAGTTTTTGGAAGGCCTTGGTCAAATAGTCTATTTTGAAAAATTCGTAAATAAGATAATTTACTTTTCTGTTGGACAAATACACAGTCCAGTCGCGTTAATGTGACCACCTGTCAAAAGCCAGAATAACCACCTTCCGCAGAGCGGACGAAACGACAACGATTTGCGCAGAGCAACGATCGAAATGCTTTCCGATGCCCTAGGACAGGGATCTCCAAACTACGGCCCGGGGGCAAATCCGGCCTACCAGTGTCATCCATCCGGCTCGCGACAGCGAATAGCTTATTGTTGTTGTAATAAGTTGGATAAAAAACACAGAATGATAATAACTCGGTTTTATTCACTTGCTGGGTAAGCTTAATGACAAGCATAATACGCAAGAAATTTAACTTAAGCATAACAACTAACAAGTAATTGAATTGAATCCCACTAACATTATAAACTAGTGAACATCCCGCGGTAGTTATGTTGAGGTAAAGAATATCGCATATGTATGTTTATCGATCTTTGAATGTATATATCCTGAATCGAACATATGATTTTTATCCTGAAAATCCCTCCCTTAGGAACGGAAAAAGCTAAATTAACGCTGGGTATCCACTTGTAAAAAAAAAAAAAATACTATTTATGTAATTGTGATTTTTCACTGACAATAGTTTGTAGTTAGCAAGCTTATGCTCGTTCAGAGCGCGTACTCGGCGACTAGTCTAGAAATCATAGATAATGGCAGAAAAATTGAAACGGTTTTTGCCCTTGGTACTTACTGGAGTAAACAATATGGCCCTGAGGCTGGAAAGTTTGGAGACCCCTGATCTAAGACATCCTTTATAGACACTCCACTGCAATGTGTTGCCATCTGCCTTTTGTGATGGGTTATTTCACGTTGTCGTCGCAAGTAGGCGGTGGTCACATTAATGTGACTGGACTGTGTAATTTCCCATGTTAAAGTTTTCAATCACATCAAGATGAAAAAGAATGCTGTGTGCTATTTTTTAGGAGAAGTTGTGAAAAAAAATCAATCACTGTCCGCTGTTTTTTTTTTTAATTATTTTTTTTTTAATTGTATTTTGCAGAATTCAAAGGTCACTCAGTCACTGTTACTCAAGACTGGCTAGAGTTATATCAATCTCCGGTTCTGCTATCTCAATTTTTCTTCAATTCCTACTATTAGTTCACATACTCCCCTATATATATCTTGTTCAAATTTTCAATCGTTCATAAAACACTTTTCATTCATCCACTCGAGTTCAAATACAATTTTTTTTTTGAACTTGTAGTGGATGACACTGGATGTGAATACAGTTTTTCAAATATTAATTCATTCATTAAATTTAATTAATTAATTCATATTATTTTTTTTAGATTTAAGTTGCATGTATCTAATAATAGATGGCGCCAGATGTAAGGGGGAAAATTTCAACTTTATTTGTAAAGCACTTTTCTGCAATATAGTGGGAAAAAAAGTAGGAATTGAGTAAATTCTTATATTACTTTTTTTAAGTTCTCCGGCAATGAGTTTGGGATTCTGTCAGAGATGAACAAACTTTTATGAACATGATGTGATTGCTAATTGTGAAAAGCATCTTGAAAAATATTCAGAATATGATTTCAAAGCACATTTTCTTGGCAAAATAATAATAATGATGATGAAAGGGAATTATTCTACTGGTAGAGTGCCTAGTGATGGATAGTCAGTGATATGATTTTAGTCATTGTTTTTTTTTTTTATGTATGAATTCTGAATGTTACTATTGATGTTGCCATAAAACTTGCAGATGTAGGCATTATAAGTAACACGCTGGCTGAAATGTTCGTAGGCTGACACATAGATGGCGCTGCTAGTATTAAATCCATATGATTTTTAGTTAGCCCTAACCTTCAAAAGACGCGTGAATAAATTTTGCAGCTATTAATATGTGAGTTATAACATTTTTAGTGAAGTTATAGCATTTTTAGTGTTCATCACGTGCATTAGTTAGTCACGTGCATTAGTGTGTTTTAGTGTGCATCACGTGTTCAATCTTAATAAACCCGAATTTTTGCGTCGATATGTAACAATGGATGAAACGTGGCTCCATCATTTCACACCGGAGTCCAATCGACAGTCAGCCGAATGGACTGCACGTGATGAACACTAAAAATTCCATAATTCACATACTAATAGTGCAACATCTGTCAAATTTATACACGTGTCTTTTGTAGGTTAGAGCTAACCAAAATCACATGGATTTAATGCTAGTAGCGCCATCTATGTGTCATCTTACGAACTTTTCATTCCACCTGTTAAGTAGGCATTAAGACTTCACTGATGCTTTTTTTTTTTTTTTTTTTTGCAATTGTTTTCAGGATTATATATAACTGATTATAATCCTAATTAATTTCGTTAATATATTTTTTTGAAAACAAAGAAACATCTTTTATTATAAATCATTGCTCACAAAAACTATTCCATTTTTTTTAGATGTGTGAAAATCTGCACACTTTTATATAAAATTTCGTTACATGCGACATTTTTTTATGACAAAAAAATTATTAATATTATTTGATCATCATTGCAATAATGTAATCAAAAATTTGTTTTTATATTTTCATTGCTATACATGAAATTACTTTTAGAAATCATTAGTTGATGGTTGATTCTATTGAGAATATTTTAATCTTGTTGGTGATCTCAGTTAAAAAATTTTATAATTGCAAGAATATAATTTGTATGTGGCATTGTGGGGTAAGATATAAATTAAAAACTATATGGCATTTTGTATAAATTGTTACGATATGATCTAAAAATTTGAAATTTAAATAATAACCTATGTTTTTATGTTATAATGTAACTTATCTATTACATATTTCTCATATTCAATGTATCAGGAAGATTTTAATTAAGCTAATTCAAAATTTCTTTTTACATCAGTTACACAGTATTTGATTAATTTACTGTTCATTTTAAGAGTAGGTTTTTTATGTCGCTCATATGAAATGCATAGCGTTCATTACTAGAGTTTAGAAATATAATTAAAATTGAACGACATGAAATCAGAATAACATAAATGCAGCAAATGTGTAGTTTGAATCCAAAACGCTTTTTTATTACTAATTTTTTTTTTTTTTATAAATGTAATTTTCGAAAAATAATAATTAGCATCAAAATTAACAAAAATTAAACAGACTAATGCAAATTTATGAAGGTTTTATAATAAAAGAAAACGGTGTAATTGAATATTAAAAGGATTGTGTGACAAATAAAAAAATTAATATTAAATTCCTACTATTAGTTCACACTCTCCTATATATATCTTGTTCAAATTTTCAATCGTTCATAAAATACTTTTGATTCATCCACTCGAGTTCGAATACATTTTTTTTAAATTTGTAGTGGATAACATTTTGATGTTAATAAAGTTTTTTCAAATATTAATTCATTCATTAAATTTAATTCTTTCATTTTAGTTTTTTTAGATTTAAGTTGCATGTATCTAATAATAAAGGGCACCAGATGTAACAGGAAAATTTCAATGTTATTTGTAAAGGACTTTTCTGCAATAGAGTGAGAAAAAAAGTAGGAATGGACTTTAAAAATTCTTTTCTTATATATATTACTTGTTTTAAATACACTTACAATAATTATACTTGATACTCAGTTAAGAACTTATATAAAATTTAAATGAAATTAAACTTCAACTCCAACTTATAAATTTAAGTGTTACATTGGGGAGGTGAACTCATCAGTTACTATTGATTCATAAAATTCATCAGTTATTATTGATTTTCCAATAGGAAAACATGCTGTTCAGTAGACGTGTGTTAACGATAACGTTTAGCACACGTTAACGTTTTTTGGAATATCAGATTTTCTTTCGAAATAACTTTGAAATGTAGATTGTGTAGAATAGATTTAATGCGGTCGCATGAAATCTAGAGAATATTACGATATGGATCTCTCTCTATATATATATCTGTAAATGTGCTAAATGTTCATTTAATCATGTAGGCGACATGAGACGTTCTACCATTCTGAATTTCACACGTTTCATTCAAACCATACTAAAATATATTTCACAGCTTTTTTTCTTAAACAGCGGAAAATTTTATTTAAATTAAATTGCCTGTTGTTTTAAATGTTATTATTGTAACACTGAATGAATAATTAAAATTTATTGAAACGTTAAACTGATGGCCAAAACAGTTACATAACAGTTAAAATTAAAAATATATATTACAGTTATATGCGATGCGTGGTATAAAATTAGATAATCTCATTAAAATGATTCATCTAATAACAATTAATCTCGTTCATTTACAGAAGTAGTATAAAATAAATCTGGATGAATGCGCATAACATTGAGACGTAAAATTAGATAATCTCATTAAAATGATTCATCTAATAACAATTAATCTCTTTCGTTTTGCAGAAATGGTGTAAAAATGAATCTGGATTGTATGCGCATAACATTGAGACATAAAATTTAGTGTTGCTAGTCATCAGAATTTCTAATTGACGTAACGTAACGGCTGGTGCTTAGTTTGACTACCAAAGGTTATACCCTGTACCTCCATATCAATAATTAATATTAAACTGTTACATAATTAAATACATCCAAAACTAAAAGTTTATAGAAGAAGAAAAATTTATAGAGCACATGCTCTGTAAGGATCAAAATGAAATTGAAACGTTTTAAACTGAGGGCCAAAACAGTTATTCCGGAATATGGGACGTGCGGTATAAAATTAGGTAATCTTATTAAAATGATTCATCTAATAACAAATAATCTCGTTCGTTTTATAGAAGTAGTATAAAATTAATCTCGATGCATGCGCATAACATTGAGGCGTAAAATTTACTGTTGATAGTCATCCTCGTCATCAGAATTTCTAAAGGCTCGGTCCCATCACTAGCCTCACAGCGTTCGCCTGAAACCGATTGAAATCCACCGCTTCGAATTGACCCACTTTCGACTCTCAAATGCTTGCCGCGTCATGTGACTTGGATTGAGCCAATGGTAGATCCTCCATCTAGTAGAAGTAACTGGAACTTCGCTGGGCTAAAGCGATTTCTGACCGGTGTGAACGGGTAGAAAAATGTTCTTCCCTGCCGCGTGACACGTCGCCGCCTCATGCTTCGGTGGGATCGAGCCTTAATTGACGAGGGAATCGAACAATCCAAAAAAAAAAAAAAATAATAATAATAATAAATAATTGACTGAAGAAGCAGAATCGTTTTAATTTGTTGAAAATGATTTCATTAATCCGCTCACTAAAAGCTAATTAAAATGCTGTAAAAAATCTATGGCTGGAAATTTATGAAATTTGTAAAAACTATCGGTGGTAAAATTTCATTGTTGTTGGAGTTGCTGAATGTGTTGATGTATACATTTCGTTTTGTGCTTTTTTTTTTTGTGTCGCATTTAAATATTTGCCTTTGAATTGCGATGAATCGATTTGTGCGTGATTTTTATGTGCCTTTTATACAGATCTAAGAATTGATCGTCGATTGAGCATGTGTCATTGTTCCGAGCTGTCGTGTGCTGCGAGAAATGCTTAAACGTGTGCTGTAAATACGCCTTTTGCACATTTGTAATCGCATGTTAACTAATACACAGTCCAGTCCCATTAATGTGACCCCCTGTCAAAAGCCAGAATAACCACCTTTGGCATAGCGGACCGATTGCAATTCGATCAAGGTCATTAACGATTGAAATGCTTTCCGATGCTCTAGGACATCCTTTATAGACACTCCACCGCAATGTGCGGCCACCTGTCTTTCGTGATGGGTTATTTCCCGTTGACGTCGAAAGTAGGTGGTGGTCACATTAATGTGACAGCACTGTGTACGAAGTCAGTCCAGTTTCATTTTAAAAATATTTATGAAAATGTAAGACAGATAAAGAAAAATAAATTGTAAAAAAAGAAGCTTCGAAATTGAGTTTGAAAGTCATTTTTCAATGAGCTTATTCGAAATCGAACAGTACTCCCAGGGCCGGATTTTTCTATAGGCTCTAAGCCTAGGGCCTCAAGATCAAGAGGGGCCTACATTCAAATTGTAAGTAAAGTTAGAATGACACTATTCTAAAAACAGTAAACACTAAAATACGGGAATCCCAGGGCTGGATTTTTCCTATAGGCTAACCAGGCTTCAGCCTGGGCCTCAAGATCAAGAGGGGCTTACATTCAAAGTGTTAGCAAAGTTAGAATTACACTATTCTAAAAACAGTAAACACTGAATCGAAAATGCTTGTGGAGAAATTCTATGTGGAGAAATTCTACGTGGAGAAATTCTACACATAGGACTCCTAAACAAACAAAAATATATTGGTTAAGATCAACGCGTTCGGCTCATTGGGTCTGTTCGTTTGCATAGACTAGATTGCACCAAAGTATAACCTATACTTTGACCGATTGCTATGGCAAATATTGACGTGTCTCTAACGCTACTGAGCTCTGGTTTGTTCTTGCATAAATCAAGTGCAGATTGGAACGTGCTCCTTTCCTTTTATTTTCTTCCTTTTAATGTTATTTTAATACTCACCATTCGGACATGACCCTAGTTCACTGCCTTTTCTGTTTATCAATGTTTTCTCATCCAATGCATCGAATTCCATAGATTAAGAGTTTGGGTCAAAACCGGCCAAGGCACTCCGTTAAAAGAAGACTGGTGATGACAAACGAACAGACCTATTGATATCCCGACGTTCGGTGGTATTCATATTGCTTCGATACTATGAAATACGCGTTAATGATATCTATCACAGTAATGATGTATTTATTATCTATTCTCATGTAATTTACAAGCGGCCTGATGGCCAATAGCGCTCTGGTCTTTGGTATGAGCTTCAGGTTCGAATCATGGCGGTGGCATTGATGTTTGTTGGTGGTTTAGAATCCACGTTAATCTGTAGGTCCCGGTCTGTTTAGCCCAAAGTGTGCACACAAGATGGCCGTTGAGCGACAAACCAAACCAAACCATGTAATTTACAAACTTAAAAGGGGATGTGTAAGGGCCTCATAAGTGGAATAGCCTAGGGCCTCTTTTGATCTAAATCCGGCCCTGGATACTCCAATTCAAATAATTTGATTCGTTCTTTTGAGAGTAAAAGTAAAATATCTGTTTTTCATGTATAGGTTTATAATTGGTTGAAAATGGCGTACTTTTTTTAAAAATATTTCATTTTATGAACTATTACAAAATGAGTTAGCAGTGATTATCATGTCGGTATTGCTAAAAATACTGTTTATTTTTTAATAATCAATTCATGGTGAATCTACGTGTTTTTTGAAGTTGAGTTAAAAATAATTTAACTGTTTTCAAGCGTCATGGTTTGAGTTGTAATGTTTTTAATAAACATCTTTTTCGGATGTTATATCATAATTGCACAAACATGTTTGTACTTGTACAACTCTATAAATATTATTAAAGTTATTTTAATATGAAAACTTCATCTTATAATTATAATTTTTATATTAAGATTCAGTTTATATATAGTTATTATTATAATTTAATATTTTATCAAAGATTATTTTAAAACATAGTGTTGATATATATATGCATTGACTTGAAAACACACTCAATTTAATTCAATTGTTATCAATTTTTAAAAACTGAAAATGATCCAATTTTTTTAATAAAATTCCAAAATAATAAAAAAAAAAAAAATCTAATATATTTTTTTGAAGTTGTGTTAAATGTTTCTTCTTTTTTGGTTTCTTATGAATTTCAAAATATATTCTTGTGTAGTAATTAATTTCAAAAAACGATTCATAAATTACAATATGATATTTTTATTTTTGCTATGTTATCAAATTTGTTAGAGGAATGTCAAGAAGCCTTTGTTTGATTTGGGTTCTTAAATATGCAGTGAAATTGTTGAGAAGAAAAAAATTTTTTTAGTACCTTTTGCTATACTGACATTGTTTATTTGTAAAAAAAATTTTTTTTTTTCTCAATTCCTACTAGTAGTTCCCACTCTCCCTATATATATCTTGTTCAAATTTCAATCGCTCATAAAACTTTTAACTCATCCACTCAAGTTCACGTACATTTTTTTTAACTTGTAGTGGATGACACTTGATATTAATACAGTTTTTTCAAACATTAATTCATTCATTAAATGTAATTCATTAATTTTAGTTTTTTTAGATTTAAGTTGCATGTATCTAATAATAGACGGCTCCAGATGTAAGACGAAAATTTCAATGTTATTTGTAAAGGAGTTGTCTGCAATAGAGTGAAAAAAAGTAGGAATTGACTTAAAATTTTTGTATATATATATATATATATATATATATATTACTTGTTTTTTTTTTTTTTTTTTTTTTTTTTTTTTTTTCATTCTAGTGAAAGGTGATAATTTAGAAAGCGCGTTGGGTATTGACGAAGCATAATTGTTCTGAGTGATAAATAGAGCTGTGATCTTTGAAGACTGGAATCTTAGATTCGAAGTTTTCTCTTATAGATGGTATCTATAGTTTTATGTATCGATAGAGACAGAGAATGCAGGAATCGCATAGAGATAGGATTTAATAACATAACAAAGGAACGTTTATATCTTGAAATATATATATTTTTTTTATTTCCAATGGATTATGCAATTAACAATTAAAAAAAAAAAAAAAAAAAAAAAGAACAAGTGAAAAATTAAAAAAAAAAAAAAACACACAGATAATACAACAAAACAGGCTGAAACAGAGTTCATTAATCTAACATGATGCCAAGTTTAGATCTTTTAGCCACTGAAAAGTGCAAATACAAACATGAATTAAGATTAAAAAGTAGCAGTACATAAATTAAACAGATAAATTCAGGAACCGAAAAAACATGCAAAATAAGTCTTCAGATGTTAGCGGACTCAGGGTCGCCGACAGATGGCGCCATCAGTCCATTGAGTTAACATTGTAGAATAAAAAACCTGACCAAAGTCAGGAAAAAAAAAAACATCTTTTATTCAACAATTATTATAATAATAAAGCTAGTACTGTAAGTACTTAGAATTAAATAAATGTTCAATATTTAAAAAATTTGTATATTTTGGTAAAAATTTTTACGAATGTTTGCAAAAAAAGAAAACGTAAAAGATGCTTTTAAAATCGATATTAAAATTTCCGTCCTTACAGTTATTACAGACATGAGCGTTATTCAAAGCCATGATAAGTCCTAGAGTAGATCTTATCTCATAAGTATCTTATCTCTAGTGAAAATTCCTGTGGTTTTGTGGTATTTAGAAGATGATTACGGGGGAGAAAAACCAAACATAGCATGTTAGAGACTATTATAGCATATGTTATTATTATTATTTTCATTTCTAGTTAGTCATGTTTATATATGTTACGAATTCTAAAGAATTTCACAAGAATTCTGCAGTGAATTGTCACCGGTGATTTTTTTTTTTTTTTTTTTTTTTTTTTTTTTAAGTCATTTGCACAAAAAAATGATATATATAATGTATGTTTTTGTTGTGTTTTTTCTTATAGATTTTCATTTTATTAGTTATGAAACAGTAGAAGCTTTTTCTGTAGAATTGTAGAATGCCATTAATTTTGTTTTTTTTTTTAGTGTATGTTGTGGTTTCTAAACTTTGTATACTTTAGATTTGCAGTATGGAAGTATCCAAGTATTATAAAAACCTTGTTCAGATTTCATTCAATAAAAGTGTGATAAAATAAATTGAATGTGAATTGCTTGTGAAATGAGTTTTATGCTGAATACACTGGTTTTTTTTTTTTTTTTTTCTTATTAAACTATCTCCATTTGAGTTCCAAATAAAGTTGGCATCGCTTTTAGAAAATACTTTGATTTGTGTATTAATTAAACACTAGATTATTTGAATTCAAAATGACCAATGCGTTCAATGTTAATGTCTAAACAACTGAACAAAAATTTACATATAACAATAACAAGAATTTTTTTATCTCTGGTAGATAACAGAACGATATAGTTTTTTTTATTTCCTTATACACACACAACACAATAAACTTAGGAAAGAAAATCTGAAACTGAAAAACATAATTGATTCCTTATGCAATTTCAAAATCCTTTTATTCTTTTTAAATTAAATGAGCTGATGCATCAATATATATATATATGTGTGTGTGTATATATATATATAAACATTCCAATCAAATAAAAAATGATTTCATTAAATCGACAAAAAAGGAGGGTTTAATTCTTAAACACAGTTCTTCATATTCCAAATAAAGTTGGCAGCGCTTAGAAAATACTTTGGCTTGTGTATTAAGTAAACACTAGATTATTTGAATTCAAAATGACCCTTTTAATTACCAATGCATTCAATGTTAATGTCTAAACAACTGAACAAAATTTACATATAACAACAACAAGAATTTTTTTATTTCCTTATACACACACAACACAATAAACTTAGGAAAGAAAATCTGGAACTGAAAAACATAATTGATTCCTTATGCAATTTCAAAATCCTTTATTCTTTAAATTAAAAGAGCTGATGCATCAATATATATATATATATAAACATTCCAATCAAATAAAAAAATGATTTCATTAAATCGACAAAAAGGATGGCTAATTCTTAAACACAGTTCTTCCTATTTTTATCAGAAACATATTATTAATTTAAAAATATTTTCATGATAATCGAAAAAATTGTATTCACTGTAATATTTAAAACATCTATAAGAACATTTTATTTTATATCTGAACATTAAATAATAAAAATAAATATAAAAATATCTGACAAAAAAATAATAATAATATACAAATGACATTCCATATATAACCAATAATCATTAATCGTTAAATCATTATAAATAATATAAATACAACTATTTCCAAATTAACTGCAAACCATCATGTGTTTCCAAAAACAAAAGCTTTTGAAGTAATTAAAAACTATCGTAAGTAATTAATCATGAAGTAATTAAACGTTTTTGAATCTACTTGATAAATCGTTTTTTTTTTACCGATAGATGGCTGCACATGACGGCCCATTTCAAATCTTAACTTGTTTTTATTTTTAAATTCTCTTAACTTTGAATTTTGATTATAAATCAAGTTTGCATCTTAATTTTAAGTTTGATTATTTTTATTTTTAATTTTTAGAAAATACTTCCTCCTATTTTAGAATTATTTGTTAGAATTATACTTTTAATTTTAATTATTTATTACCATGACTATTTTTTATTTACTCCTATTTTATTTCCGATTAGTTTTTCTTAAATTTTAATTTTATAAATCTTAAATGGTTTATTTCTCTTCAATATGCAATTCTTTCATTTTTATCACAAGTTTTTTCTGCTCTACAAATAGTATCAACGAAATTTAGCAAACTCGCTCTAACTTCACAATCACTCACCAGATGGCAGCATGAGTCTTTCACAAAAACAAACTACTTCTTAGTGTGTGAGTTACTTACAAGTACCTAAAGTGCCTGTTACTTCTATAAATTTAAAAGAATAGGGAGAAATGGCGAGGTTTTGGCGCTCGTTTCTTGGCGTGCACTTTTTTTTTTTTTTCAAGTGATTTTCCGAAATTTCTGTTAATTTTTCTCTCTGTTTTTTCGCTGATGATACTGCCATTGTTGCTCAAAATAAAAATATCAATTATATTGCTTTTATGCTTCAAAATTATATTTATCTTCTTGAAAATTGGTTAACTAATTGGCGTATCAAACTGAACGCTACTAAAACTGAAGCTGTTCTCTATACTTGGAAGAGTCCTAATATTACTATTTATAATACTCCTATAACTTGGTCAAATGAAGCAAAATACCTTGAGTCATACTTGACAAGCATCTTACCTATCATTCCAATATGGGAATCCGCTTGCAAATCTAGAATCAAAGATATTCAAACTCTTGAAAATAAAGTATTACACATGGCAGTTGATGCACCATGGTTTGTAAGAAATAAAGATATTCTCGCTGCTCTGGAAATTCCTTCAATTAAAAATTTTATTCACAAGCTCGTAACTAATTTTCATAATAATATTCCTAATAATCCTAATACTTTGCTCAAACGCCTTCCTGATTATGACATTACTCTTCCCATCAATAATAAACGCCCGCGTACTTCACTGAATATTTTAACTAAATAATATTTTTATCAGCTCTCTCTATTTGTAATTTAATTTATCCTATATTTACATTTAAATTCCAATTTTTTTTATTTTTTTTATATTTTATTATTTATATATATATATATATATATATATATATATATATATATATATATATATATATATATATACTGAGCAAGCCAAAAGAGAACTGAGCCGAACTCGTTTTGGCGATAATCTTTAAGTGAGCAATAGCATTTGGCAACCGTGTATACGTCAGTGCTTTATTTTATTGACAAAAGAGAACTGAGCCAAACTCATTTTGGCGATAATCTTTAAGTGAGCAATAGCATTTGGTAACCGTGTATACGTCAGTGTCGTATTTTATTGGCTAAAAGAGAACTGAGGCAAACTCGTTTTTTCGATAATCTTTAAGTGAGCAATAGCATTTGGTAACCGTGTATACGTCAGTGCTTTATTTTATTGGCAAAAAAGAGAACTGAGCCAAACTCATTTTTGGCGATAATCTTTAAGTGAGCAATAGCATTTGGTAACCGTGTATACGTCAGTGTCGTGTTTTATTGCCGAAAAGAGAACTGAGGCAAACTCGTTTTTTTCGATAATCTTTAAGTGAGCAATAGCATTTGGTAACCGTGTATATGTCAGTGCTTTATTTTATTGGCAAAAAAAGAGAACTGAGCCAAACTCATTTGGCGATAATCTTTAAGTGAGCAATAGCATTTGGTAACCGTATACGTCAGTGTCGTATTTTATTGGCTAAAAAGAGAACTGAGGCAAACTCGTTTTTTTTCGATAATCTTTAAGTGAGCAATAGCATTTGGTAATCGTGTACGCGTCAGTGCTTTATTTTATTGGTTAAAAAGAGAACTGAGCTAATTCAAATTTAATAATTTTATAATTCAAATTTAATAATTTTATAATTCAAATTTTAAAATTCTATATAAAATAAGCATTTGTTTTAAATTTTTACTATATTATTTTGTATATCAGTACTATGGATCTCTTTTGAGGTGTGAAAAGTGTAACTCTACTATAACGAACTCTGTTAACCACAGATGCTTCTACAACGAATATTCTTACCAAGGAACTGGTTCCGAAAACCCCGATTACATTTTCGATTACACATTCATATTCAATTCCCGATTTTGACCAAGGACTTTTAGACAGTCAACTAGGTATGAATGATATTCCTTGCTATTCTAACAAGTTCCAAGCCCAGTTTGACGATAAGAATAGATTTCAAAATATTTTCCATTGTCATTTTTTGCGGCTCTTACCAAAGAAATCTAATTGGTCAGGAATTGCCTCTAAATTCAAGTAGCGTTCCATTTAAATGCAATGAATGTATTGAAACCTTGAAATTAAATGAGAAGATTCACCCCTTGTCCTAAGTTTGCAGAAGTAGGTGATGAAAGTTCTGAGGATTAAATTGCAAAGAAAAAATGAAAGCCCTTGACAAGCTGATTTTCATGTAATGTCTATGCAAAAGAGATTTTCTAGCCAAACAGATCTTGAGGCATATACGCAGTCATACAGGAGAGAAACCTTATCCTTGGGAGACATGCGGTAAAAACGTTGACACAAACAAGCAATCTTAAACCACCACGCTCTCGCTCATACAGAAAGAGAAACCTTTTTTCTGTGAGATATGCCATAGAAAGTTTTCACAAAAAGCAAATAAGGATGTTCACACTCTTACTCATTCCGAAAACAAGAGGTTTCAGTGTAATATGTGCGGCAAAATCGTCTACCACTAATCGAAGTCTTCTTAAACACAAATTTAAACATCAGGCGAAAAATTGACGGCTTCATATTCAAATCAGAGGGTTATAAAATGGCAGTGAAGAAATTAAATGTTGTATCTCCTGAATGCGGATGAGATTACGTAGAAGATAAAACTGATGATAATTATTGAATTGTTAATCTCACGTTTCTGTCTTGTAATTCAATACTACGTGGATTTATGAATTTCCTTTGTAACTTTTTTAAAAACCTATTGATTATATTTGGCAGGTTTATTTTTAAAAGTTGTTGTAAAAACATTTTAGTTCATATTTATCAGAATTTTACTCTTTTAAGCAGTTATTTTTAAAATTCAATATTCTTTTTTAATTAAAAACTTTTAATGTTTCAATCTCACGACTTAAATGTATCGCTTCTTCACATCTAAAAAAATGTCCTTCAGTTGATATTTAAATGCTATTTATTTTTAAGTCAATTTTACTGTATCATGCAAAATTTTTTTAGTGTGAGCATGCTAATAAATATGGAATTTTTTTACATGGTTTTTTTCAATACATCTTTATAACATTGTTGATTTAAAATTTCTTTCACTAATATAGATTTAATGAAGTATGTTAGTTTCAAGAAATGTGTAACGTTTGTGAAAAAATTAAGTTTACATTTATGGTTTAAAAACACTAGAATTTTCCTTGTCAAAGACTGCTGAAAATGCATATATTTTATTGTTTCATATTTTATATCTAATGTTGTTGACGCCTACTGTGGAAAAAAATATTTCTGAATTTTTGGATGTTATTAAAAGCATGACAATTTCTGTGGTTCAATTACTAATTTTATACTTAAATTAAATTTGTATATTCGTTTTATCTAAATTTTTAACCTTGTGTTTTACTAAAATTAAATTTTTAATGACATGTTTTTTGTATTGTATTCATGTTTTGAATAAAGTGTTTGACTTGCAATTAAAAGTGTTTTAATTTTTTTTTTATTTTGGGATTACTATTTACAGCAAGAAATCTGCAATCTACTTATTAAACTAAGCATTAAAAACTTTATACGTTTTTTGCTCTAGAATAAATTTTACGAAAAGTTAAAATAACACTAAGAAAAATATATTACTAAAAATGTAAAATTTAGATAAACAATTTATTTTTGATGACATACAACTTTTAGTTAAAATACGGAACTTTTTTTCTGTTTTTCCCATTTAATATTACATTATTCCACTGTTAAAATTTGATCTTTTAATTAGCGTTTAACATTCTAATAAAGTATTCAATATTACTAAACAATAAATGACAATCAATATGTCATGAAAAATTGCATTGTTTAGAAGTTATTGACACGTTTTCGATGAATGAAAATAAAAGGTTAAATAGGTGAATGGCTGCGATTTCATTTTTGCTATGGGATATTTGTTGAATTCTATGCAGTTAGATAGGTGCAAATATTTTATTTCCTATAAAATAAATGTTTTCAAAATTTATTTAATCATTTGGTGTAATATCTAAGTATTTCGGCGATATAATATTCATGATATACTGCTTTTTAATTTATTTACCTTCTAATTGTATAAATCACATATAGAGCATAATTTTTACTAGCTGTTCAATATAACATATACTATTTATTTTTTAAATCTTCAAAAAAAATCCCTTCTTACTTCTATCCTATATGCATTAAAATTATATGAAACTAATTTAAAACGCTTTTGGTGGATTCAAACATGATTTTTGTCAATAGAATAAAAGCATGTAAAATAAGTAAACTGTTTTTTTTTTTTTTTTTTTTTTTCAACTTTTAATCACTATTTGTCTGTACAATTTGGCGTTGTTTATCAGGATAGTTCTTACTTTGCTGTGAAATAACAAAAAATTTTTTTTGTTTTTAAGTCAACACTGATGTGCAAATTTTGTTATTAGTCCAAATTATATACAGATGGATCAAATAAGTAAATTATTACAAATTAATAATTTATTTTAAGATGCGTTTTAAAAATGCATATTAAGAAGACAAATATACCGATTAAAAGATATTTTCGTTCATTGAGAATTTTTATATTCTATGAAGAGCTGAGGAGAAAGCTTTAAATTATCCTCAAATGACTTATTCCAAATTTACTCGGCATACGGTGCAGAAACAAGCTTTTGCTTTTAATGAATATTTTTATAAATTTAAGCAATATCAATATTTTTATAACTTTAAACTGACGATGGTAGAGTGCTTTTGACAAGATGCTGTTAACAATCTTGATTATCAAATTCATGACCTCGGCCAGAAATGTTTGGGCACAAAACACTTCTTGGTGTATTATGCAGTGAAGCGTAAGAATTTCGTAGTTTATTTGCTCTGAAGAATCGTTGTTGCCTCTTTTTATTTTTCCTGTCATACTTCTGGCTCCATCAGTTGCTATTGAAACGATTTTATTTTAAATTGTCTTCAAGGCATTTTTTGCACGGCATTCGCTACATCTTCCCCTCTAGTTTGTCCCGAGAGAGGTAGCGATCCTAGAAGTTCTTCTTTTGGACCTTGTTAAGACATATACCTGACAAAAAGGGCAACTTGTGCAGTGTCTTTTATGTCGCAAGACTCATCATAGCAAGTGATAAAGCAGAAGAAAGTTGAATATCTTCCACCTGCAAATATGTGATATTTGAAGACATTTTTAGCTATTCTATCTTGTACTGTTTTAGCGGATAGTGGCAAATCTTTGATTTTTCAAGATTTCTGGTTTGTTTTTGAAATCACGAAACAGTTCTTCAGATGCACGTATGAAGCAATCTTTGACATACTCACCATCTGTGAATGTTTGCCTTTTTTGCAATTTCTAGTGATACCCCGTAGCTTGACAGATTAACATTACTTGTAAATTGCGTCCAGTTACTTAACATGGAACTTGATTGTTTTTTTTTTTTGTTTTTGGAGCTCGTCTACAGCTTTTTTTCGTTCTTCGTCGGCTGGATATTTACTAACAATCTGAGTATGTTTTTTAGTGAAGTGTCTCTCTAAATTTGATTTCTTATTGTGTGCGAGTTTTTCGTGACAAATGAGACAAGTCGGAAGTCCATCTGAGTTGCATTTGAAAGCGAACGACTCCGTCCAATCCCGATTGAATTCTCGATGCTCTTCTTCGGTTCTCTCTCTCTCTCTCTTTTTTTTTTTTTTTTTTTTTTTTTTGTTGTTGTTGTTGTTGTTGTTTTGTTTTGTTTTGTTTTGTAGATGTCATGCTTGCCGTGAAGCTGTAACAAAGAATTTTAAAATTATTATTTAGGTATCCAAAACAGCAGATGACAAGTTTTGTAATTATTTACTATGTCAACGTATATCTAAATAAGTACATACGAGAAGGTGGGCATAATGAAATATAATTTATCAAAAAACATTTTACAACGATATTTCCCAATTAAAAATACTTACCTAAATAAAATAAATAATTCTCTAATAATTTAATTATTGAAATAAATAATTTAGGCACGAAAAACACTGTTTGTCCCATTCTCTCACGTACTGATTGACTATAAGTACATAGTTTTCGTCGCATCTGTGGTCGCCTCCAGTGTGCGGTGATCACCGACTGGCACGAACGGACTTGTCAGAACGTGTTTATCACGGCACAGTCTGCACATTTTAGTTTTTTTTTTTTTTTTTTTTTTTTTTTTTTTAATTTTGCAAATATTAGATACTTAGTTTACGAGTAAAGGTGTTATGCCCAGCTATGCCGAAATCAGTGAAAAATTGCCAAACATATAAACAATCTAAAACTGCAAATACCTGCCTACTTTGATCCTCAGAGTTCGAAAATAGGTTTATTAAATAACAATTTATAGGTACTTACACTTATAATTATTATTTTAAAGCTAATTTTTAAATAATAAAAGCTATAAAATAGATTAATAATAAAATAGGTAATTTATTAGATATATATTTTAATAAAAACACTTTCGCGGTAATATCCAACAGTAGTACTGTGTTTCTTTTTTGACAATTCTTATTGACTTCAAAAGTAGTTAGGTATCATATTTGGAAAAAAAATATGTATTTTAAAAATATAATACTTATTATGTTACCTACCTTTACTTCGGTTTCTTTTTTTATTATTATTATTATATATATATGTACATACATAACTTTGAGAAGATAATTCGCTTCTAACTCTTTTACTTGAAATAACAAACTATACATCACAGCCAAAGCACTGATGAAGACGCCAAATTGTCTTGCGTCGAAAGCGAATTAAAACCTACATAGAATCAATCGACGACGGCGTCATTCGAGAGCTTCCGATGGACTGACGGCGCTTGTCACGGGGAGGGGTGCGGTGAAAAGCGAGTACAAGTGGTTGAGAGATAGAATCGGTGCCTAATACTCGTTAATCGATTCAGAACGTTTTTTAAATGCTTTTTTATATATAAAATAAATAATATTTGCGTATGGAACTAAAGAGCCGCAGCTTCACATCCCAAGAGCCGCATGTTGCCGACCCCTGGCCTCTTTTCATCTAAATGCGGCTCTGGCCACAGGAACAAAGAGGACGACCCTGGTGCGACGGATATAGGCAGTTGAAAAGGATTTAGCTGTACTAGGGGTTAAAAATTGGAGGACCCTTGTCACCCAGAGGAATGCATGGAAATCTCATCAAAGGGAAACCTTGCCCCACTTTAGAGCCGCCGTGCGATGATGATGAGTAGAAAAAGCTGCTGGCATGCATGTGAATCCGTGGGTAACGTTGTAATTGCTGTTTTCAGAAATGAAAGACTCGATGAAGATTGTTACAATATGCATATGCATCGATATTCATGTTGTCTGGTGAAATCTTTCTGGGATTTCTCCATATGGCACATAAATTCATCGCAATTACTCCAAAAGACACTGTTCTTCCTTCATCACCAGTTCGTGGGATGCATCAGTGGTACACGAGGCACACTGATGTTCCGTAAAATAAAATTGATATGAGTAATATTTTTTACATAAAAGGGTTATTTTATTGAATTTCATTAGAAATTGAACACAGTTGAATTTATTATGTTGAAATTAGTAAAAATGATATTCGTGTAGTTACTTTATTTGTTTTGTTAATTTATTTGATAAAACTACCATTTGTGTTAATTAAATAATTTGACAGCTGGTATAAAATTATTATTCTAACCGTTCTTTAAAAAAATGTTGATCATGGATTTTAAATAGATTAACATTCATGGTTCATTGAAGACTGCCATTTCTGTATGCAACTCATCGCTTTTTCAAAATGAGGAAAAAATCAATTCCTGATTTCTACGGATTTTTATAAACTCCTACGCAACTAGCGGATAATTAGTTACATTTCCATAATATGTACTAATTTATAGTTGTTTTATTTATAATTTAAAAAAAAAAAAGTCTTAAATCAATACTGCTTGTATTTTATTATCATAAATATGTATTGTGTTTTTAAATTTTCTTCATACGTGTAGCAAATAGTTATATTTCATTAAAATATTTAATAATGATCAATTGACGTTTCATTTTTAAATATTTAAAATAACATTGTGTTGCATTTTCTCCAACTAATAAAAATAAATAACAATTTAAAATTTTATTTTTGACAGAAATGGTATAAGTGCAAGTGTGCTGGAACAAGCAAAACGAAAAAAAAAAATTCAATTTTTGGGGAAGAAAAAGAAAAGGTATATTTAGATTATTTGATGGCGCTGTGGGAATTTTTTTTCACTACTCGCTACAATACTATCTACTGCTGTACTGTACAATACTATCTACTGAATACTGTAAAAAACTATGGCCAGAAATTTATGAAATTTGTAATATAAAAACAATCGATGGTAAAATTTCTTTGTGGCCTACTTTTGTTCTTGGAATTGCTGAATGTTTGATGTATATATTTTGTTTTGTGTTTTTTTTTTTTTTTTTTTTTTGTCACATTTAAATATTTGCCTTTGAAGAAAAAAACAAGTGCTTGTAGTAAAAATTTAACATAAAATTTATTGGATAGTAACAGAAAAAAGGAAAATTTTTAATTGATGAGGAAATTAAAGCAATCCAAAAAATAAAATTGACTGCAGAAGCCGAATCGATCTATTTGTTGAAATCCGCTTACTAAAAGCTAATTAGAATACTGTAAAAATCTATGGCTGGAAATTTATGAAATTTGTAAAAACTATCGGTGGTAAAATTTCTCTGTTGTTGGAATTGCTGAATGTTTGATGTACACATTTCGTTTTGTGCTTTCTTTTTTTGTGTCGCATTTAAATATTTGCCTTTGAATTGCGATGAATCGATTTGTGCGTGATTTTTATGTGCCTTTTATGCAGATCTAAGAATTGACGAGCATGTGTCGATCGAGCATGTGTCCCTGTTCCGAGCTGTCGTGTGCTACGAGAAATGCTTACACTTGTGCTGTAAATACGCCTTCTGCACATTTGCAATCGCATGTTAACTAATACACAGTCCAGTCACATTAATCTGACCACCAGTCAAAAGCCAGAATAACCACCTTCGGCAGAGCGGACCGATTGCAAATCGATCAAGGTCACGAACGATTGAAAGGCTTTCCGATGCCCTAGGACATCATTTATTGGCAGGGCGGACGAAACAACGACGATTAGCGGAGAGCAACGATTGAAATGCTTTTCGATGCCCTAGGACATCCTTTATTGGCAGAGCGGACGAAACAACAACAACGATTAGCGGAGAGCAACGATTGAAATGCTTTCCGATGCCCTAGGACATCCTTTACATACGCTCCACTGCAATGTGCTGCCACCTGCCTATTGTAATTGTTTATTTCACGTTGACGTCGAAAGTAGGTGGTGGGCACATTAATGTGACTGGACTGTGTACGAAGTCAGTCCAGTTTCATTTTAAAAATATTTATATAGTACTGAAAATGTAAGAGAGATAAAAAATAAATTGTAAAAAAAAAGCTTCAAAATTGAGTTTGAAAGTCATTTTTCAAGTAGCTTATTCGAAATCGAACAGTAATCCCAGAGCCGGATTTTCCTATCCTCCCACTTCCGTTCACATTACTGATGTAATATCAGAACAAATATTCAGAAAAAGAAAAAAGTTACATCTCGTGTATTCTGCTCTTCGTCCGAGTGGCTCTAGGGCGCGTTTCCCTGTGAGGAAGGCTCGTCCGAACCTCGTGTGCTTCTTCTGCACGTGATCCCTCAGGTGCCCTGGTGTGTGGAATCCCTTTTTCGCAGCGGTGGAGGAACACCCCGGTGTGGGCGATCGCTACATGATTCTTTAGATTACCCCACACAGTGGACCTGTATTCACAGTGTGGACACGGCTAGGGCCTCTGTCGTATTTGCAACATTTGGTGTTGTTTCAGATTATATATCACCGAGAGGTCCTTCCCTCAGTCAGAGCCTCTCTCCGCTGTGCACCCTCAGGTTCCCCTCTCGAGCTAATCTCCTTCCGCAGGTGCCGCACTCGTGTGGCCTCTTGGGAGAATCTCTTGTGGCACTGGTCGCAGGCATGCGGTTTTCTCTGCGGAGGTGGGTGAGCAGGTGGTTGCGGAGATTGGTCATGATGTCAGTGGAGTAGGAGCTCTCTGGGCATCGCTGCCTCTTGTGTCCCTGGAGAGGGTGCTTCTTCCGGTGTCTCTGCAGAGCCTCCTGGGAAGAGAAGAGGGCGTCGCACGATTCGCACTGGAATCCGGTGATCTCTTCTGCAAAGCAACACAATGAGACAAATCAATTCGAATGTAGCAACTAACAAATCTTTTAATTTCCTTTATAGCTATCGATCATTTTTATTTCTAAATCGCAATTTAGAACGATAGAATCAAACGCTTGATGTGAGGAGAAGCTCTAAAATTAGAAACAAATCTTTTCGTATTTATTTTTTTAAACTTGTGTTAAGTATAATAATGGTAATATTATAAGATTCACGCCACGTTCTGCCATTCTTCGCTGTCGGCGCAGTTCACGTAACGCATCCAGTTGGAGCTCCCTTCGTCCACCCCTTCCACGTAGAGGGACGTCTTCGTCTCCCGGCGCACCTGCCACTCATAACCGCTCTCCTTCACTCCTGCTCCACCCTTCTTGACCACTTTGCCCTTGTAGGGGCCGAACACCACCCCGCCACCAGGGGCGTCTCCGTCCACACCCCGAGTCCCGCTCCCTTGATGCTCGAGAAGCCGATGGACAAGGTTAGAGGGAGAGATTTCCTGGCCTTCTGGAGGTCGTCTTTGCTGACCTGCAAAGCATGACGATTTATTAGACATTGAAATTATTGTGAAATGTTGCTAATTAGGATGAAAAAGTAAATAAAATCACTGCTATTCTTTTGTAAGTGATAATCAATCTTTTAAATACATGTTGGAATTACTTCTGTTTGGAAATTTTAGCATGTTCAGTACAATAATTAAGACAAAAGAAAATGCATTTAAATTGACATTTTTGATAAAAAAAGACACATTTTTTTTTTCTCACATTGACGTACTTTTATATCCTTATTATTTCACAACATATTTACAGTACCTTTGTCTCGCACACGAGCAGCATAAGACCGTGCACTGGACACACTCCATCATATTCCTCATTGCAAACGTCACAATCTGCAAAAACTATTTATTTAATATATGCCTATAAACTTCCACAGTGTAGAATATAAAAATAGTTTATATTTTAAGCATTATTTTCAATTTCCTTTGGGTTATCTTAATTTTTAACAGAAATAATTATTTTAGTTTCACTAACAGATATCTTTAATTGTAGTATTAGAATGCTTTAAATTTAATTTATAACTGTCAGTGATTGACCAAGAATTTCGAATGCTATGGAGGCATAACATCCATTAACAGAATTTGTTTCACTTACGCAGATATTCGTCTTGGTCGGTAACGTCTTCTTCCTTGTAGCACTTTCGTTGGATGTTGCGTTTCGGGTAGCGCCCTTTCTGCGATTCGCCTGGCAAGACTGGAGAAAGGGAAATTAATATTTCAAAACACTAAATTAATTTGTTTATAGATCAAGAAAAAAAAAGTTCTTTACATTTTGAGTGTGGAAGCAGCAAATCTTTTATAGGGGAGTGGGGTTCTTTTTGCATCTTCTCTTCCAACCGCTTCAGAATGTTCTGCGCAGAACCCAGGAGGGCTTGAGCGAATTCTTTAGGGCGAAGGCCGATCGTGGGTGCAGTCATCTGTTCCTGTATGAAATATCCTCAAATACTACAAAATCCTTGAACTTATTCAAGATAACAGACATTCACAAAAGCATTACTGTATTAATTATTCTTTAGAAATAATAATTTTTGGTGCATGGAAGTTACAAGTCTATCTGTAAAGGGTACCCATTTTACTTTTCTTAAACGTACTAGGCTGTCTAATAAGTCTGTGGGCTGATGCGAGGTAATACTACAAACAAATAAACTAGTTTGTTACGATCGTTGGAATCTGTTATCGAAGAGAGGTTGAAAAATAAAAGGATATTTGACTAAAACACTGTGTGTTTTTTCGGATTACAGACAGACTAGTACATGATTCTTGTGTTGCAGTCACAATTTTTTTTATTATCGCTTAAATGTAAAGATTTTGAAGAATTTTAAAATTTCATCACAAATAATAGTAATGAATTTTAAGATGATATTTCATAATATACATTTAATATCTAATTTAATTTAAAGTAGTACTAATTTTTTAATAAGAGCTAAATAATTACGTAATTAATTATGAATTTTACACTTTAATTCTTTTAAGAAATGTAATATATTGGCACTCTATACGAAGTCAAATATTTTATGGCTTGCATTTATTTGTCTTCCTATAATCAGATCTTTTTTAACAATTTAGATTCTTTGTTGCCATGGTGTCATCATTTACAATATTGAGATCCGGGGCTTGATGACAGAGTGGCTGGAGCTCAGTACCACAGGTTTCGGATGCCATGAATGTTTGTAGTGGTTCGGAATCCGCTTTAAACCGTAGGTCCCGGTCTCATATGACCGTAGAGCTTCAGAGAGCCCAATCAGACTTTTCCCCCACATCATTCCCAAACTGTAAAGGGGCAACTCAGCTCTAGGCACAGTGATGTGGAGGGGCGTAGTAGTAGTATTATTAATTACCTTTGCATCATAAAAGATAATGTTAACTCATTAAATTGTCTCAATTGATGGAACAATGAGTTTATTATTATTATTTATGTTGAGCTTATGTTTCAAAATTCTAATTTTAGCAAAATACGTTTCTACAATTATAATATTAAAAATATCAAAGTAAAAATACATATTTATACATTGTTTCACAGCAACACTATAAAAAATAATAAATCTTAAGCGTTGAGAGGAAAAAATAAATGAAAAAAAAAAAGGCATTGATTATATGCTGAAATACTGAGGTTAATATTTTGCCAACTTAATCTTTAAGTGGTGGAATATTTTTTAAGAATTTGATATTTTAATTAATTTAGCATTTTTCTTTTTACGGACATCATTCATTACGCAGTATTAAACGAAAACATGCTGCACGAAATCATTTCATACACTAGGAGCTTAGCAAATATATCTGCCGTTTATTGGGGCAGTGTTTTTTTGTTTCAGAACTGCAATGAGATCATTGGAGGCACCTGAAAAAATGAAGAATTTTTTTAAGAGCTTTGTTCGTTGAAACAAAATCGAGAAAAATATTCATAGTAGAGTTAGAACGAAGCTTCTCAACCTAATTGCATTGCAACCCTAATTTGCCCTTGCATTTTAAGCAATCTTTTCTTGCAGTAAATAATAACATTTATACAAAATGGGCCTATTTTTTAAAAGTACTAATTTTCAAAAAGAAACACTTGTTATGTTTTAAAAAAGTAGAAAGGAAAATTTATAATAGAATAATTTGGATAAAGCAGTTTTTTAGATAAATCCCACGAAATAAGAAATGCCCTCGCTATATGGGTGTTAATGTAATATTTAACTGCTTTAGTTTTTCTATTATAAATTAAATCAAGTTTCTCACTTTATGTTTACTTTGAATGCATAATTGGAACTATTTGTGTGTAGGAGTTATTTCAGATAAGTGTTTATCAGGCTAACATCTTTTCGATCTGAATTTAGAATGAATTCGATTCGCCTTTTAATTGTCTCGTTCGAAATCTCGAAATTTTATGACTCAAGAATTGATATTTCAAAATATTGTTTAAAATAATTTTTTTCTTAAAAAAAGTATAAATAAATATGATATATCGCTCCAATAAATAAAATAATTAGTTTTGCTCACTAATGTAATAATCACGTAATGTCGATTAAGATTTGCCAGAATATAAAATCAATTATTATGATTATAAGTTGAAATCATAAAAATACTTTTTTTTCCGTATATTGGTACATTACTTTATTGGTAAGGTACTGTACATTTTTTTTTTTTTTGTAAATTCTGTACATTAGAACTTTTTTTCTGTACATTAGTACATTTTTTTTTACATTTTGTACATGACTATATTTTTCTAAACTTCTGAATGTACATTATTGTGCATCCAAACTGTGCTTGCATACTACACTGTACATTAATGTACATTGCAGTACATTAAATTTCAACTTCATATTTACTTAAAAGAGGCGCTCTTTCAGAAACTACGTGAATACTTTTTTTTTCCAAACAACACAAAAAATAATTTAAACTCATGTCCTAATTTCTACTAAAATTCTTTATTTTCCTATTTTCCATGACAAGCATTCCAATTCCCTGAATTCTATGAGGAAAGCGACTTTATCGAGGCTAAAACACATTACAATAGCACAGGAAACATAGTACTGAAAGGAAATTGAATCGCAAAAAATTCATATTTCTTTCCAAAAGTAAAAAAAAAAAAAGAAATATTTCATGTCAGCAAAATCAATACCGTTTTGAACGGGGAGTCGTTTCGCTATTTTTGTTGTTATTGAAAAATCTCTTGAAAGCAAATATTGTAGGGCCCGGAGCAAAAGACGGCTCGCTGGAATATCCATGCGGCCGACAGTACAAGAAGAGTTGGCATGCGCCATTTTCCCTCTTTCCAGCCTTTAGCGCATTGACTCTTCCGGAAGATCGATGCATATTGACATTCGACCTTCTATCTGCCAAATGGGCGATTCGGAAGTCGGGCATTTGAAAAAAAAAAAAAAAAAAAACTGTTGTTGCTATGAATGCGGCCAATTTTTTATAGCTACATCTCTGCTGTTAAGATTTAAAAAGAAATGTAATCTTGGAACCAATTTTATCGACAACTACCGCGTAAATTGCCTTGGGCGAGTATTATGAAATGAGGTTGAAAATTGAGGTTCAAAATGAAGTTAAAAAAGAAACGCGTGCACTATGTTAAAGGAGGTTATTCTTCAGATTTGTAAAGAAACACACAGCATCGATTTCAAAGAAAGAAATACTTATTTAATCAGAAAAAAATTCCTTTACATTTTCATTTAATTTATTTAGGCTCCATGTATATGTTTATATATTACCAAAAAAAAAAACCGTGTGTGACCAAATACTGTGACCAAAAAGTAAGACCAATTATTTTTCTTTTCAAAAACTCTTTATTTATTCTTCCAAATATATTTCTCTGCCTTCAAAGTAATCCCCTCCGGATACAATGCAGTTATGCCAACTTTTTCCAATCTCCATGTATGCTAAAATGTCATGGATAGGGATGGCCTTCAAAGCGCGCGGTGATTCACGTTGAATCTCTTTAATCGACTCAAAACGGTGTCCTCGGAGTGGTCTTTTGAGTTTAGGGTATAGCCAGAAGTCGAGCGGTGTGAATACAGTGGTCGTGGAACGATATGGATTTCATTTTTTGGCGAAAACGTCACGAAGAATCAATTCAGTGTGAGCTGGCGCATTCAATGTTTTCGGTACATTAAATCGAGATTTGACGTTTGAGGCCCAAAATGGAATGGACAGAAAAGAATTTGAACTTTTGAAATTCTAACATCCTCAGCGAGGTCTCTAATTGTAAATCGACGGTTTGCAAGCACCCAATCTTGAGGACGTCTTTTTGGACGTGAGCTTCGTCGGTGGTCGACCAGAGGGCTCTTCGTCTTCAAAGCGTTCTCTGCCTTCTTTGAACTGCTTATACCACCTCTAAACATTTCTTTCTGATATAGGAATGCTCACTGAATGCCTTCGGCAACATTCTATACGTTTCAACATTCTATACGTCATATACAACATTCTATACGGCAACATTCTATACGTCAAAATTGAATGCAAGTTCTTGCTCAATTCATTCAGACATTTCAAAAATCGCCGGAATCAGTTCTAGCGTCTCGCAAACCCAAGCGTAATTCAAACACTCATGAATATTTTGACTTCAAATTTCACACAGATGTCAAGAACAGTGTCAGCAACTTAAAAAAGCTGAAATTCCATAAGCCGGGGAAATTTAAATTGAAAATTGGTTTTACTTTTTGTTCACTAGTATACACTGAAGTGACAAAAGTCATGGGATAGCAATATGCAAATTTTCAGATGTCAGTAGCATCGCGTAGAACAGGTATAAATGCGCAGTGCTTTCGCAGAGCTTTCATTTCTGTTCAAGTTATTCATGTGAAGAGGTTTTGACGTGATGATGACCGCACGACGGGAATTAACAGACTTTGAACGCGGAATGTTAGTTGGAGGTAGACGCATGGGTCATGCCATTTCGGAAATCGTTAGGAATTCAACATTCCCAGCTCCACTGTGTCAAGAGTGTGCCGAGAGTATGAAATTTCAGGCATAACATCCCACCATGGACAGCGCAGTGGTCGACCGCCTGCACTTAACGACCGAGACCTGCGACGTCTGCAAAGAATCGTAAATTCTAACAGACAAGCAACACTACGTCAAATAACCGCAGAAATCAATTTGGGACGTACAAGGGACTTCTCTGTTAGAACTGTGCTGAAAAATTTGGCTTTCTTGGGCTATTCCAGCAGAAGACCGACTCGAGTGCCTTTACTGACAGAACGACATCGCTTGCAGCGGCTCTCGTGGGCACGTGAGCATATCGGTTGGTCCCTAGATGAATGGAAAACCGTGGCCTGGTCCGATGAGTCACGATTTCAGTTGGTAAGAGCTGATGGTAGGATTCGAGTGTGGGCAGAGCCCACGAAGCCATGGACCCAAACTGTCAGCAAGGCACTGTTCAAGCTGGTGGTGGCTCCGTAATGGTGTGGGCTGTTTTTCATGGCATGGACTTGGTCCTCTGGTGCGACTGGACCGAACATTGACTGGAAATGCTTATGTTCAGCTACTTGGAGATCACTTGCAGCCATTCATGGACTTCATGTACCCAAACAACGATGGGATTTTTATGGATGACAATGCGCCATGTCACCGGGCCACAACTGTTCGCGATTGGTTTGAAGAACATTCTGGACAATTCCAACGAATGATCTGGCCACCTAGATCGCCCGACATGAATCCCATCGAGCATTTATGGGACATCATCGAGAGGTCTGTTCGTGCCCAAAATCCTGCACCATCAACGCTTTCACAATTATGGACGTCTATCGAGACAGCATGGCTCAATATTCCTGCAGAAGACTTCCAACGACTTGTTGAGTCCATGCCACGTCAAGTTGCTGCACTTCGCCGGGCGAAAAAGGAGGGCCGACACGATATTAAGAGGTATTCCATGACTTTTGTCACTTCAGTGTATATATGCAATAATAGATGAAGGTGAAAACTGCCTCTCCCTGTGATATAGTTTTTAATGTAATAGAAATATTAATATATAGACAGATTTTCCATCTAAGGGCAGACAATGCATTAGAATCTAATTAGATTTCTATAGAGAATCTAACATAGGGTTGCTAATTAATATAATAAAGAGAAATGCATTATGTATTCTGTATAATGTGCAAATAAATTTGAACCTAATGCAGCATTCAAACTAATTAATATAACTTTGTATCCAATTCCTTGAGCTGGATTTTTTTCACTTTTTATTGTAATTTTGTGTTGTGTGTAAGCTTGATTTTTTTAGAGTTTTAATTTCATTATTTCTTTTCATTTTATTATAACTGAATACGAAATTTTAATGAAAATTATATTCATTAATAGTAGAATTTTCTAACCTTAAATCAATTTACTGGTGAAATCGTTAAAAATGCGAATTTTCTGATATGTTAGACACTTCCCTAAATACAATTTTCGATGCCATTTTTAAAAATGGTTACATGAAACATGATCATATTGTAAAAAAAAAAAAAAAACATTTTACTGCTTTTAATTAAAAATTATTTATGTTTGTAACCGTTCTTCCTCCTACACACTCAGAGCATCAGCATTTATGATCTCTCATCTCTAGAGGAAATATATTTAGTGCATTCTTGCTCATTAGTTGTCTATATATCCTTAAGCGGGGAGGAAGCTCTTTTTGTGCACCCCCGCCCGTGGCAGGGTATAGAGTTTTCGGCTTAGAAGTAGAGTCCGTACACGAATCTATACTTACCTTTCATTAAATGTGTTAAATATTGCATATCTTTAATTGTATGTGTGTGTTAATTGTAATTGTATGTACATTATTTCTTTAATTGAAAAAAAATGCTTTCATTTCTTTAACAATAAAAAATATGCTTAAATTCTATATTTATACTGGGGCATTTTTTACTTTAAAGGATAGAAATTTAAATGTTTTCTTAACTTGACATCAAAGAAAATATTAAATATTTCAGTAAACTAACAGTAAGAATGTTAAATTGATATAAAATATACTTTCGACAATAAATAAATAAGCTATACTTAATACTCATGGAAAGGAAAATATTAAAAAGGACAAAAAAAAAATGTTCATTGCAAAATTTCAGACTTGTCTAGACATGAAATACAATCCTTTAAATGAAATCATTAGAAAAAAATTGTTTCAACCTCATTTGTCAAATGGATTTTGAAAACGTTTCATTTCGTTTTATAAACATATTTCATCACTACAAAAAACTTAGATTCTCTTTGAAGAACTAATAATTATAGAGTTATAAGTATTACATGATTCACAAAATGTCACATAAAGCATCTAAACTATGTTTTTGCTACACCATGAAGGCGGCATGAAATGTACGATAGACGTGAAATTTAAACGACATTAAGAAAATACTGTGATATGCAAATGATTAGCTTTTCAGAGCATTCAGACAAAGCAGGCGCCGGTGCAATGTGTTTAAATGAGGAAATTGTTGAACCGATTTCTCATTCACAAATTGCATTTGAACGTTGTCGCTTCGTGAAAAGTTGCTGTGATGCCACCTGTCAGAAGCAGAAATGCGTACCAGCATCTTTCTGACTTTGATAAAGGTCGAATTGTAGCCTACCGGTATTGCGGCTTATCGTATCGCAGGGCAACGGGCGTACCTGCTACGGAGTTCCTAGGTGGTTTTAAGAACCACAATACCTCCCCATCTTAAGTTAGTTAGAAAATTTGCATAAAATGTATTTGCTTAAATTATAGAATATTAATAAATAAAAATAGAACAATTAAAATTTAGGAAAAATATCTCTTGCTTGAGAACAATTAAAGCAAGAGATCGAAAAACCTAAAGCTATCGGTACAATTAGGAGTCCGTTGACGATGCCCCTTTCAAAAAAAAAAAGATTCAAGATTAAAGTTAAAATTAAAAATTTTAAAAGCTAAGAAAATGAAAAGATAAAGGAATTAAGATAACAGTAGCTAGTCATAGCATAAAACATACAAAATACATCAGCCGAAGTTGGGAAAAATAAATTTTTTTTTCATTGGATATAAAGACAAAACATAGGTGAGGGGTAAAAGAGAGCAGTTTAAAATTAATTAATATTAAAACTATAAAATTAACAGTGAGACATTAAATTAAAGCAAAACAAAGTTAGGTTCGAAGTTAAATAGTTAAACAGTATACCAAGCTTGATGAAAGGTAAACAAAAGCTATGTTCTTTAAGATAAACTAGTAAATTAATTAATAGTGAGCAAACAATTAAAAGTTACTATTAAAAAAGCAAATGATCCATTTAAAAAAATTTACAAACAAAGATTTAAAATTACAATTAAGAGTCAGATAGCCATGTTCTAAGTTAAGGTGCACATCGTAGCCAAAATTTAAAGGCCAAACGTTGCAGCTCAGATTCGCTTGAAGTGATCGGAGTGACTAGACAACAGCCACCGCGGTAGAATCGGCTGCTGCAGAATAAATTCCACAACGCCTTTTCATTGCCGGGAAAGATTCCCAGTGCGTATCATATATAGCTCTGGGTCTCTTTCTGGAGTATCGTATCGCAGTATTGCTGGTCGCAACTGGCTCATCACCGTCACTACGGTTGATGAGCTGTGGCATAGTGTTGAAACTGCATGGGCATCTGTACCTGTGCATGTCAATTTTAAACCACTCTCCGTTTGACTCAATGCCCTGGCGTATAAATTACTGCCAGAGGTGGTTGTTCCGGGTACTGATTTCCCAAAATCAGTGCACTCAAATTTCTTGAAAATTTACTCACTTGTTATTTCCAGTATAATATATTTGTCCAATAAATATCTTTTTGTTATCTGCATTTCTTAATGTTGTAGCAATTTTAATGGCCAGCAATGTATGTGATGACAGGGTATTTATTTGATTCTTGTGTTGGTTAGATGAGTTTCAATTTAGTTAGTGTCGCTTATGCTTTTAAACATTTTATTCTGTAAGAGATCTAAACGTGTGGCATTTGTAGTACGTAAATTCTAAATTTTTGTAGTACGAATGCCACAATGGTTTTCTTATACAATGTGCGTGTAGTGGCTTTTGGCGTGCAAAAGAGTCTGCTTTCTAAATCACTCCTTTTTCTCACTCTTTTTTTTTTTATTCTTTATGTGATTATTGTAACAGTCTGTTAGAGATATAACTCCACTTCAGTTATGAATCATTTTCTTTCAGTGATTCTTCAAATTATTTTTCATTTTTTTGACTGCTTGACTTGACTAGGCACTTTGAGATATCTGCTCGCTGGTGGTGCTTGATCTCAATTCATCCAAATGCTGTTCAAATAGTAGAGATAAAAGCCATTGAGAAAAGTGAAAATTAATTCTCTATGAAGGTATGATGGCTTCACTTGTATCTTATATATAATGAATATTTCAATATTTGTTTTTGTATTCATGTTTTATATATGCTAAATTAATCAGTTGAAAAAGGGCCTGTTAGCCGACTGTCTGGCGCTTGGTACCACAGATTTCGGTCCATGGATGTTTATAGTGGTTCGGTATCCACTTTAAACCGTAGGTCGCGGTCTAGCGGGATCGTAAAGTGTTTTGGGGATAGTGTTATTCGCGTAGTGCTAAATGAGTAAAAGTGGTGCAGCCCTTGCTTATGGTATAAAGATTAACTGTCTCTATATTGCCAGCTGCATTAGAACAACAACAAATTAGTTGAAAATTACAAGATTTATAAAAGCAGATTTACTATGAAAGTGAAAGTAGTAAATTGTTTATGTACATTACCAATGTATTAGTGTTTTCAGCTTAAAAGTTACCATTAAAAAAGGTTAAAGTTACCTTTATCTTCGTCATTAGCACGGCCTGATGGTCAATTGGCTAGCTCTCTGGCCTTTGGTTCCGAATCCACGTTAAACTGTAGGTCCCAGTATCATCAGCCTAAAATGTGCACAAAATGATCGTAGAGTGACAAACCAAACCAACTCGTCAATAGCGCTGTGGAGCTCGGTGGCACAAGTTTCGGGTTCAAGTCTGGCCGGTGCCATGGATGTTTATAGTGGTTCCGAATCTACTTCAAACCGTAGGTCCCGGTCTAATATGACTATAGAGCGATAGACGAAGCTCCGGCAATCCTACCCCTACCCTGCAAAAAGAAAACATCTTTTAGGTGTCACAATCTGCCAGCAGACAGACGGTCTTGGAGGAAGGAAGCCATTGGAGAAGAATTGCCATCCTCAATTTTGTGATTTGCTTTGAGCTTCAAACGGAAATAATTGTAAGTTTGCCAAAATTATATGTAATGTTAAAATTATGTGTATTGAATGAATTGATTTATTTAGTCATTGCTGAGTATGTACTTTGATAATCATGTGCATGATTTCTTTAAATTTCCAATGATGTTTATTATAGTGATTACTTTATTTTATAACTTTAGTAGTTCATTCGAGGGCGAACGATTGTCGGGAAAGGCCGAATGTAAGGTTTAATTATTAGATAGCGCGAGAGATCGCCACTATGACCAGTAACTGGTACCATAACTGTGTGAACCGGTAAGTACATGCGGTTAGATTTTGAACTGACGCCGAGGCAGAAAGCCAGGAGCTTCTGAGCGATGAAGGCGGTCAGGGATCGTATCTGATGTGCTTACGGTTTTAAGTTGTTGTTGTCGTGTCCCTCGTGGAAGGAGGGAAAGAGGGGTGCAGCTTCTGTTCTGATGGAGCACCCCGTAGTCCAACTTCTGCTCCGTGACACTCTTAAAGTCATAGAAGACCGGGACCTGCGGTTTAAAGTTGACTCCGAACCACTATAAATATCCATGGCACTGCCGGGACTCGAAACCCGTGGCACCGAGCGCTAGACACTCGGCCATTCAGGCCCTACGGTTTTAAGTATTACATAGGATTGAAAGTATGGAAGAGGCACAGGGTGTGTATGTATGTATCAATATTGTAAATAAATTAATATAAAGAGATTAGACTGTTTCTGTCCACCAGACGCCTACAACACATTTCAGAAGTGGGATAGCGATCCGTTCTTTACCTCGGCGCCAATTTTACTTGTTTATTTAAAGGGCTCAAATTTTAAAGCCAAAGAACTCTTCAGATACACAATGAATTACTGCGTCTCAGTGAAAGTTTAAATTCTCTCCGTTATCTGATTTCGCTTGTGCTGGTTCAGAATAACAGCCATGGTGTCTCTTAACTTTAGGGAAACACTCATAGGAGACGGCCCTAGGTCTTTTTTTGAGAACTTTTCACCCTTGGGTGATAGGTCGGTAAGCGTCGGATTAACTCATTGCTAGTCTGATGACATTTTTCTAGAAAATTCTTAGAAAGTTTGATAATAAAATTTGGAATAGGTTCGACTTCCAGATCTCTGTGAATGAATTTTTGTCAAACGAATCACGGAGTATTTGCAATCATAGCCAGGTGTTTATTACCCCTACACTGCAAAAAGAAAACATCTGTTAGATTTCATAATCTGCCAGTAGGCCTTGGACACGGAGGAAGAAGCCATTGGAGAAGAAGACCCCAATTTTGTGATTTGCTTTGAGTTTCAAACAGAAATAATAGCAAATTTGTTATTTGATTCCTTATTTTGAATCGAACGACGTGCCACGTTAGCGTCGTGGTTAGCTTGCAAACATTATAAATGCAGCCAAGCAAATCCAAATGTTTAATTTTAAACAAAAAGATACCAAAATACTCACAAAAGAATGGAAAAATAGAGATGTTAATTAGAATCCCTAATACCAATGGGAATGTGGTTAACTTTAATCACTATGCATTTGCAAATGGTGAATTATAGAGTCTTCACATTTCTGCAGTTTAATTAACGTAAATAATGAAATGCATGCTTTTAGAACCTTAACTTGTTAAATATTCCAATGTGTTTGTTCTATTGTTCTTTGTGTGGATGAAATAAGGAGAGATAATTTTCCGAACATCCACTTCAATAAATATTTAAATACTTTTTTATTTGCACTCATTCAGACTTTATTCATCTTCCACTACCACTGTTATAAATGCGTTAATAAATCACTGCAATCAATTATTCAGTACATTTAATAAGATAAAAATTTAAGATACTTTGAAAATTGGATTCTGCTTGTGATTTATAATATTGTATTTTACTTTTCCACTTTTATTTCAAATATTTAAGTGCTTTTAAAGATGTCCTTCTTTTTAAATATTAAAGCACGTTATGTGTTTATGTGTATACAGGGGGTTATCAAAATAATGGAAACACCATAGATTTATAAAGAATCCTTTATTATTATGATGTAGAACCGCTTTTGGCATGTAATTCAACTTGGGACTAGGAATCGCTTCATACAAGTGCTGAATAATATTTAGATTAATATTTCACCATTCTTCATGGAGATAGTTTTGTGAATATCAATTGATAAGGATGTGGAGGATATCGATTCCACCTTAAACACTCTAAAATAGATCATAACGGTTCCGTGATATTGAGGTCCAGTGATTGTGCGGGCCGAGGTAGATGTTTCACTTCATCCCCGTGTTCATCCAACCGTGATTGGACAAGTCCCGCTGCATGGGAAGAAAGGTGCATTATCATCCTAGCAAATTCCATCTGCTGCAGGAAACAAAGTTTGCATCATAGGACGGACGTGGCCAACTAAAATTTTTATATACTTCTCCCCAGTGATCCTTCCTTTCGGAGTTACGATTGGCCCAGCAGCAAAACCACGACACGGCTGCCCACATCATGACAGATCCACCTCCATGCTTGACAGTTGGAAGGAGACAATCACGATCATACGCTTGTGCAGGTGTCTCCAAACGTACACCCGCTATGTTGTAAGGAAACGTGTGAATGCCGATTCGTCAGACCATATTACTTTCTTCCACTTATCAATCGACCATATTTTGTGAGTGTGGCACCAACAAAAAACAACAACAATTTAAACACTTTTTATTTGCACTCATTCGGATTTTATTCATCTGCGGTTTTCTCCGCTGCCAGTATCATAAATGCGTTAATAAATCACATTTGAAGAATTACAATCATTATATTTTACTATTCCACTGTTATTTCAAACATTTAAAATCTTTTTAACGACGTCATCCTTCTTAAATATTAAGAAAAGGTACGACAAAATAGCATAAAAAGTGAATAGTATTTGTAGTAAGAACACTTAAATATTGAAGTCATTTTAATATAGTGTTTTATAACTTATTACATTGGCGAAATATACTACTTTGTCCAAAAAGTAAGATCCATTTTCAATTTAAAATTCTCTGGGCTTATGGAATTTCAATTCTTTTTTAGGTTGCCTGGCACTGTTCTTGACATCTGTGGGAAATTTTACGTCGAAATATTCTTTAGTATTTGAGATTGCGGCGATTTTTGAAATGAAGAAAAAGTATGAATAAAAAGTATTTTATGAACGATTGAAAATTTGAAGAATATATGTATAAATATATATAGGGAGAGAGTGAACTAATAGTAGGAATAGAAAAATGTATTAATTAAATTTAAGGAATGAATTAATATTTGAAAAACTGTATTCACATCCAGTGTCCTCCTCTACAAGTTCAAAAAAATGTATTTGAACTTGTAGAGTATGATGAATAAAAAGTATTCTATGAACGATTGAAAATTTGAACAAGATATATATAGGGACAGTGTGAGCTAATAAAAGGAATTGAAAAATTGTTTTAAGAACGATTGAAAATTTGAACTAGATATATATAGGGAGAGTGTGAGCTAATAGAAGGAATTGAAAACAGTATTTTATGAACGATTGAAAATTTGAACTAGATATATATAGGGGGACTGTGAGCTAATAGAAGGAATTGAAAACACTATTTTATGAACGATTGAAAATTTGAACTAGATATATATAGGGAGAGTGTGAGCTAATAGAAGGAATTGAAAAAGCATTTTATGGACGATTGAGAATATGAACAAGATATATATAGGGAGAGTGTGAACTAACAGAAGGAATTGAAAACAGTATTTTATGAACTAGATATATATAGGGAGAGTGGGAGCTAATAGAAGGAATTGAAAAAAAGTATTTTATGAACGATTGAAAATTGGAACAATATATATATATAGGGAGAGTGTGAAGTAATAGTAGGACTTGAAAACAGTAATCATTCACGCTCTGCTTTATTCATTGCATAATGAAAAATTACATCCGCCGATCTAACACTTGTACATCTTCTTGACTCTCACGATGTCAGACTTGGAGAGGCTGTTCATGTCGAAGGCAGGTAGCAGCTTCTGCCCGTTCTTCGCCTCGATTGTGTTGGACTTGCCGTCCTTGGAGAAGGCGTCGTTGCTGTAGATCATAATGGAGTCGTAGTCAAAGGTCGTGTACAAGATGTTCTGGTGGGGTTTCAACTTGTTGAATTTGGACTCCATGCTTGTTTGGAAAGAGAATTGTCTTAATAAATTTGGCACTCAATAAAACCATGAAAGAAATAAGACTGCAGTTTTCTTGTTATTTGTGAAATTGAGTTGTTTTCTGCAATTAGCTTTTTACTGCGGGCCTGAATGGCCGAGTGGCTAGCTCTCTGAAGCTCGGTACAATAGGTTTCGGATTCGAGTTCCGCCGTTCCCTGGGTGTTCGTTAGTGGTTCGGAATCCACTTTAAATTATAGGTCCCGGTCTATCGTAGAGCGTTGCGGGGGTATTGTTACTCAGCGTCCATATCCATGAAAGAAATAAGACTGAAATCTTCTGGTTACAGTAGAACCTCTTTAAGTCGAAAACCTCCATAACTCGAAAAACGTTTTTGTTCCCTTCCCTTCAAGCTCAAAACCTCCATGACTCGAAATTTCAACTCTCTATAAGTCGAAATAATGAGTCAATTCCACAAGCCATTTTGGTATATATTTTGTATGTGCTCGATCCATAAAGCGGGTGATTGATGCTCGATCCATATTGTTGGTGCGAATGATGCTCGATCCATATAGCGGGGGCGAATGATGCTCGATCCATATAGAGGGGAAGAATGATGCTCAATCCATATAGCGGGGAAGAATGATGCTCGATCCATATAGCGGGGAAGAATGATGCTCGATCCATATTGTTGGTGTGATTGACGCTCGATCCGTATTGCGGGAGCGAATGATGCTCGATCCATATTGCGGGTGCGAATGATGCTCATTCCATATTGTTGGTGCGAATGATGCTCGATCCATATAGCGGGTGCATTTGATGCTCGATCCATATTGTTGGTACGAATGATGCTCGATACATATTGTTGGTGCGATTGATGCTCGGATCCATATTGTTGATGCGATTGGTGCTCGGATCCATATTATTGGTATGGCTAATCCTTGATCCAGGTATTTCCTTAAGGTACACTATAAAGTACTTATTCAAATAGAGGCTACTCTGTGCATTTTGTTGTGTGATTTAATTCAAATCATCAACATAAGTAACAGAATAGTATTCAATCAAAAGGAATGAATAAGAAAAAGCATTTTTTTATTATACGAACCCTCCTGAATATTCTTGTAGTAGATGGTGAGAAAATCGTCTCTGTCGGACCTGTTATGTTCGTGGTAGATTCCCAGAGCATGACCCAATTCGTGGATGACCGTTCCCACGTACAGGCACTCATCTCCCAGGGACAGCGTCTGCTGACCGCCAGCTCTGCCAACACGTGCGTGGCAGCTGAAAAAAGTGTCGAGCAGATCAATAAATTTAAAGACATACTAAAATTTGAAATCTATTATTCAATTCCTTCTATTATCTCACACTCTCCCTCTATATTTCTTGTTCACATTTTCAATCGTTCATGAAATACTTTTTATTCTTCCACTCAAATTCGAATAGATTTTTTTTTAAACTTGTAGTGGATGACACTGGATGCTAATACAGTTTTTTTTCAAATATTAAATTAGTAATTAAATTAAATTAATTAATTTTAGTTTTTTTAGATTTACGTTGCATATATCTACCATTAGATGGCGCCAGATAAATTTAAAAAAATGAATGAAAATTATTTATAAAGGACTTTTTCAATAGCCTAAAAAAAAAGTAGGAATTGAAAATAGAAAAGGTAGGAAAAATTTCTTTTTATAATACTTGTTTCAATTCCTTCTATTGGTTCACACACACGCTATATATATCTTGTTCAAATTCTCAATCGTTAATGAAATACTTTTGATTTATCCACTCAAGTTCAAATACATTTTTTTTAACTTGTAGTGGATGACACTTGATGTTAATACCGTTTCTTTCAAATATTAATTCATTCATTAAATTTAATTAATTAATTTTAATTTTTTTTTAGATTTAAGTTGCATGTATCTACCAATATATGGCGCAAGATGTAGGAGTAAAATTTCAACTTAAAAGTAGAAATTGACTTTAAAATACTTTTTTTTTTACTTATTTTAGATCAGTGATATCTCAAACTGTGGCGCGTAATTCTCAGGGAATTGCCATAATGTCATATAATTAAATATAAATCCAATAAATAAATAAAATCGTGCTAGAAAATTTTAACGATCACAAATTTGAAATATTACAATTGCTGATGAAAAGGAATAAAAATTTCTTGGTCTTTCAATGCAAATTTCAACTTTATTAATCAGCGAGAAAAGAGCACTTTCTTTTAGTTCGAAAATTGAAAGTTATGATACCGATGTACGTTTATAAGACCGTAAGACCAATTTTCATTTTTTTTTTTCTTTTTCAGGTTGCTGGCACTGTCCTTGACTGAAATTTGACGTCAAAATATTCATGAGTGTTTTACGCTTGGATTTGTGAGAACTGATTCCGGCTATTTTTGAAATGTCTGAATTCCTTGAGCAATGAATTTGCATTCAGTTTTGTTTTCAGAAATGCATGTAATATTGCAGAAGGCTTTCGGTGAGCATTCCAATATCGGAAAGAAATGTTTACAAGTGGCATAAACAGTTCAAAGAAGGCTTTTTGCGAATACCAATATAGATGGTGCGATACAGTCAAGAAAATATTTTACAAAGTAATACTTTTATTATTAATACTTATTGTTATCAATTACCCTGAAAAAAAAAAAAAGTAGTAAGAGATTCAAGTTTGAAATTTGTGTACAAAGTTTAAAGGAAAGAGATACGCGTGCTTTATACATGAGTGTCTAGGTCACATGGAACTTATGGAACATACCCGTCTCCTTGAAATATCTTAACGTAATCTTTTTTTGTAGTTCTGGGGACGAATCGGGCACAGGTGTGGTCGTGGTAGTTCTTCATGCCCTTCAATATGACGGCCGAATGATTCACTGTCGGAGAAAAACAAATGGATTAATGCACTTTAAGAAATGTGCCCTGAAATGAAATATTCCAAACAAGAAATATTTTAAATACTTTTGAATGCTAAATGGACAGTTTTAATAAATTATTAAATTTTTTTCTAAAATAATCAATAATTCTTTGTAAATCTTATAAAAAAATTCTCAATATACATCATTCATATCTTCATCATCATAACTGGCTCGAAAGCCCGTTGTGGGCTTTGGCCTCAGTTTTTGATCTTAATAATCTAGTTTTTGATCTTATTTTAACAATGCAGAAATTGTATTAAAGGAAACAGTAGTTAATTTGATGTTTGCCACGAGCATTTTATAAGACATATTTTGAAACTACCTTTAATCTTTGTCAAATAAGTTTATAAATGAACTGATTACTTTAAGAAATATTAATTAACAACAGAATCATCATTATAACTGGCTCGACGGCCCATTGTGGGCCTTGGCCTACTTTTTTAAAAGATTCAGCCAGGCTGTTCTCCTCTTGGCCGTGGACCTCCATTTTTATCTCAATAACATTGAAACCGGAGTCTAAACAGTCGACCCATCTCTTTTTCGGTCTTCCCCTTGGCCGCTGTCCAAAAGGGGTTGCATTGAAAACCCTCAAAGCGGCTCTATCACTTTCCGTTCTCATGAGATGACCGGCCCATCTCATTCTGTTCAGTTTAACACATTTCAGAATGTCAATATCTCTAAAAAGTTTGTTAGGTTCCCGTAAAAGTATAAGTATCTTCTTCGTTTGTTAAGTTTCCATTGTCAATGATATACCACCAAAAATAGTTCGTAGCGCTTTTCTTTCAAAGATTGATTTCATTCATATCTACTCTATAAAATTTCATTATTTTCATTTCTTGCACCTATGATACAAACGCACTGCCAAAAAAACATATATTTATTACAACTTTTATTTTATTTAAGTATTTTTCATACTTTACTCCATCCTTAAATCTTGCCATTATTCAATCTCAAATCATGAATTAAAAAAAAAAAAAAATCAAAATTACTAAATTGTATGCAAGTGTAACAAAAAAGTGGATTTATTTTTAATATGACCTTAAATTTGTATAATTTTTATTTTGGTTGTGTCATATTAATCTATTATAATACTAAGCATGGTGTTAATGATAGAGTACCCAAAGTTTATTTTTCTCCAAATAGTCATCAGTAATACAAAATCAATAAGAAAACGCTAAATATTGGGAAATTTTAAGAAATAATAATCTTTTATAATGTACTCTTATGATCTGTAGTGAACATTACTGTTATAATTAAATGTTTACTAATGTCAATATTTCACCAAATAGTCATCAGTAAAACATATCCCCAGATGCAAATGCAATAATGAAAAGTACATAAATGAAATAATTAGAGGAAGCGAAACATGTAAATGCATAATGAGAGAAAGCGAAACAAGCCAATACAATAATGAGAGAAAGCGAAACATGTAAATGCATAGTGAGAAAGCGAAAAATGTAAATGCATAATGAGATAAAGCGAAACAAGCCAATGCAATAATGAGAGAAAGCGAAACATGTAAATGCATAATGAGAGAAAGCGAATTTAAATTCATAATGAGCGGAAGCGAAACAAGCCAATGCAATAATGAGAATAAGCGAAATACGTAAATGCATAATGAAGAAGCGAAACACGTCAATGCAATAATGATAAAAAGCGAAACATGCCAATGCAGTAATGAGAAACGGCGAAACATGTAAATGCATAATGAGAGAAAGCGAAATGCGTAATTGCAGTAGTGAGAAAAAGCAAAATATGCAACTGAAATAGTGAGAGTAAGTAAAATGTGTAATAAACGAAAGCGAAATATGTAGTTGCAGTAGTAAGAGAAAGCGAAATATGTAAATGCAGTAATGAGAGAAAGCGAAAACTCACGAAGTGCCTGGTCAATGACGTAGGGCACTTTGGCGTTGGGCCATCGGTACTTGTCACCTTTAATGGCATTACGATCTGGATCCTGCAATAAAGAAATTGATGTGGTGTAAAATAAGAAAAATAAGCAATTAATGTTGATATTTTAAGGAACGTGAGTGGCCCCACTTACAACGGTGCCCAAAAAGTAAGACTAACTATTTTTCTTTTCAAAAACTCTTTATTTATTCTTCCAAATTGATTTCGTCGCCTTCAAAGTAATCCCCTCCGGACATAATGCACTTATGCCGACTTTTTCAATCCTCAATGTAGGGCCTGAATGGCCGAGTGGCTAGCGCTCTGGCGCTCGGTACAATAGGTTTCGGGTTCGCATCCCGGCGGTGCCACGGATGTTTGTAGTGGTTCAGAATCCACTTTAAACTGTAGGTCCCGTTCTGTTTAGCCTAAAGTGTGCACAAGAGGACCGTGGACATCCATGAGCCAAACCATGGAGTCCGTGGACAAACCAAACCAATCCTCAATGCATGTTAAAAAGTCATCGGCAGGGTTGGCCTTCAAAGCGGCCGATGAATCTCTTCAATCCACTCGAAACGGTGTCCCCGGAATGGTCTTTTTAGTTTAGGGAATAGCAAGAAGCCGCACGGCGTGAATACGGTGGTTGTGGAATGATATGGGTTTCATTTTTGGCGAAAAGTCTCGATGAATCAATGCAGTGTGAGCCGGCGCATTCAGTGTTTTTGGTACCATTCGATATATTTTAAGCGTTTGGGGCTCAAAATGGAATGCACCTATCCTTTCCAAATTCCAACATCAAGGTCACTAATTGTAAATCGACAGTTTGCAAGCACAAAATCTTTAATTTTTTTGGACGTGAGCTTCATCGGTTGAGGTTGATGATCGATTGACGACCCGAGGGCTCTTCGTCTTCAACGCGTTCTCTGCCGTCTTTGAACTGTTTAAACCATTTCTTTCCGATATAGGAATGCTCACCGAAGGCTTTCTGCAACGTTCTGTACGTTTTCGCAAACAAATTGAATCCAAGTTCTTTGTCAATGAATTCAGACATAACTCAAACACTAATAGATATTTGGACGTGAAATTTCACACAGATGTCAAGGACAGTGCCAGCAACCTAAGAAAGAAAAAAATTAAATTCCATAAGCCCGGGAATTTTGAATTGAAATTTGGTCTTATTTTTGGACACAGTAGTATGTATTTCCACAACAGCAGGAGAATTACGGCGGCTCATTATAAACATTTAGGGTAGCGCTATTTTTAGATGAATGGGATCCAACACTAAATAGTAAACGTCATTAAAGATTTTTACGTAAATATTATAATTTTTAATTTTAATTTTAGATATTTAGAATCTCTAAGAAGGATATTAGAATAACAAAAAATAAAATTATGAATGAACTAGATTCTATTTACAAATTGATTTATAATTAGAGAATGTATAAACTTATTATGAAAGGATATTTATTTTATTTTAAAAATTTAAATGCATGTACACCCTTTTCGATTTTCTAAAATATTTGTACTTACCGATTGGTTACCTCCATATCTTTACCTTTTAGTTTATACCTTTAAGACTTTTTATCGAAATCTTTCAATTTCTTAAATTATTTATTATTTAAGTAATATCATCTTCTTGATATTTTCTATTATGTTGTTGTTGTTCTAATGCAGCTGGAAATACAGATACATTTAATTTTTATGCCACAAGCAAGGGATGCATTGCTGTTACTAATTTATCACTTCCCAGGGGTCACGTGTAGCTTGAAGATAAGCTACGGACGCGAGTAACACTACCCCCACAATTCTCTACGATCCTACTAGGACCGGGACCTACGGTAAAAAGTGGATTCGAACCACTACAAACACTCATTTCACAGCCGGGGTTCGAGCCCGATGCCTATGGTATCGAGTGCTAGCCACTCGGCCATCAGACCCCTATTTTCAATTATTTTCTTAATATTCTGAACGGAGGAAATCTGAGATTATTACAATATGGCATCTTACTTGATTATCGTAAAGTATTTATTAACTACTTTTTGTTTAATCGCTACCGCTAGAATTTGTATTTGTTAGAGACAATATTTTTTCTTCAATGTAGCCAAGAAAATCAAAATTTTGGAAATTTTTTTAATTTTTGGTATTTACATAAGCAAACAATTGCCCTTCACCTTTAGAGATAATCTAATATCTATTTTACATATATTTTAATACTCCCTTTTTAGAATTTGTACACATTTACCTGTACTACTGTGTCCACAAATATAAGATCCATTTTCAATTTAAGATTCCCGGGGCTTATGGAATTTAAATTTTTTTTTCTTTTAGGTTGCTGGCACCGTCCTTGATATCTGTGTAAAATTTGATGTCAAAATATTTATCAGTGTTTGTGTTACGCTTGGCACAGAAGGTAGAGAACGCGTTTAAGACGAAGAGGTATTGGTGATTTGAGAGATATATTTGGTGCTTGCAAACCATCGATTTACAATTAGAGACTCTGCTGATGATGTTAGAATTTCAAAAGTATTGGTCAATTTCATTTTGGGCCTCAAACGCGTCCAATCTCGATGGGTACCGAAAACACTGAATGCGCCAGCTCACACTGCATTGATTCTTCGTGACATTTTCGCCAAAAATGAAACCCATATCGTTCCACAACCACCGTATTTACGTCGTGCGACTTCTGGCTACTCCTTAAACTCAAAAGACCTCTCCGGGTACACCCTTTTGAGTCGATTGAAGAGATTCAACAGGAATCGGCTTTGAAGACCATCCATGCCGATGACTTTTTAACATGCATTGAGGCTTGAAAAAAGTTGGCGCAAGTGCATTCTGTCCGGAGGAGACTACTTTGAAGGCGATGAAATAAATTTGGAAGAAAAAATAAACAGTTTTTGAAAAGAGTTTATGAAAAAAAAAAAAAATTGGTCTTACTTTTTGGGCACAATAGTATCTAAATATTTATATTTGTATTTGCATGCAATATTTACAAGCTGTATATTTCATTCGGGCAGCTTATAATTGATAAGTGTTAAATTTAAATTGATATCTTTTACAGCTACATCATTAAAAATTATACTATATAACAGTTCGGTTGTATTTTACCTTAATATGAGTAATTTGAGGCATTTACTGACTCATTATAGGAAAAGGAATCACTGAAATCAAAGGCAGGTCATTCTTTAGGGATTAGCAGTACCAACTTTTGCTAAAAAAAAAAAAAAAAAAAAAATTGTCGGATTGAAACGATTATTGGAATGTAATAAAACAGCATTGTTTTTCGAATCAAAGCATTTAGATTTTTCAATCCCTACTATTAATTCACATTCTTCCCTATATATATCTTGTTCAAATTTTCAATCGTTCATAAAATATTTTTATTCATCCACTCAAGTTCAAATACATTTTCTGCAACACGTAGTGGATGGCACTTGATGTTAATACAGCTCTTTTCAAATATTAATTCCTTCATTAAATTTAATTAATGAATTTTAGTTTTTATTAGATTTAAGTTGCATGTATCTACCAATAGATGGCGGCAGATGTAAGAGAAAAATTTCAACTTGAAATGAAAACCTGTCTTTTTTTCAATTCCTACTATATATTAGTTCACACTCTCCCTATATATATTTATATAACTTGTTCAAATATTAATTCATTAATTAAATTTAATTAATATAAAGTAGGAATTGACTTAAATTTTTTTTTATATTACTTGTTTTTAATAATCCAGTATTTATCATCTTTTATGAGTTTGAAATCTTAATGTATTATCTACCTATGCTGTTTTACGCATTCAAAAGAATGATAAGCATTACAGCAGAATTCACGATATGTATTCAAGAATTTCGGGGCCTGAATGGCCGAGTGGCTAGCGCTCTGGCACTCGATACCACAGGTTTCGGGTTCGAATCCCGGCGGTGCCATGGATGTTTGTAGTGGTTCGGAATCCACTTTAAACCGTAGGTCCCGGTCCGAATAGGATCGTAGAGCGTTGCGGGGGCATTGTTACTCCGCGTCCGTATCTTCAAGTTACACGCGCCCCCTGCGTAATGCAAAGTGAGTAACGTCTGTGCAGCGCTTGCCTTAAGGCACCCAAGACCAAGTTGTCTAAGAGTTTGCCAGCTACATTGGAACAAAAATAATTAAAAAAAATATTCAAGAATTTCAATAAAATTCGCATTTTCACGTGAATGAACACACCACACTTATAAGGAAACGATCATAAGGAACACTTACAAACCGACCGGAGATTGAAATCATGTCTCCATCATACAGATCTGGGTTCTGTAAAGCTTTCAGCTTTTTTTCTGAAATAGAAAGAAAACACTTTACACACATCTTAGTTAAGATAAAGTTTGGAATACATAAACCTCAATAAAGACAAAACATTTCAACGCTAACTTCAGACAGTGCGAGCCTCTATCTGAATGACTATTGTCATGTCAATATGAGCAATATCTTTTTTATAATGATTTCTTTTATTCAGATAATTTATGAATTGTACAATGTTTGTATAAAATTTTATGCAATATTCTGTGTGTGTCCCTTGGAAGGGGGTGTTTATTGGTCTCTGTACCTGACCGGATGGGTATCCGATATGTCCAACGGAATGACCCGTTTCCGGTTAATGCAGGTCATTTACCACAGCTGTATGTTAATTGGCAGGGGTCATAAAACACTTCGTGCCAGAAGGTTAAGAGATCAGTTCTTTAAGACGGGGATTCGAATTTATGGACGGGGGTGTGTCTGTCGAATGCATATAGACTCTGACATGGCTGCAACGACTTTGAACAGTGGTGCGTATTGAACCTTATTAACATTGAAACTTTGGGGAAAAAATGGGTACCCTTCCTTCCCATCAGTTGTGGTTAGCAATAAGCTATAAGGTCAACCACCATACTATTTTATTATTAAATATTAATTTGAAATTGCGGCAACATGTATAAGTTAAATTTTTATTAATGCATTATCCGAATTTCACTTTTACTTAAATAATGTTAATTGCAAGGTTTATTTCAAACTTAAATGTGTAAATAATAACAAATCCACTTTTTTTTTTATATTTAAAATTATGAATTTGCTTGTGAATTATTTCTTGTGAGTGTGTTTCATATTCCAATTATATAAGTCTCTGAAGACATGCGAACTCGTAGGTTTAATTTGGGGTAAGGATTGTTGCGGAATTCATAATGGTTTTTAGTGTGTGTTGGGTAAAAGGGGTAGCTAGTTGTTTCTAGGATCGGGTATAGTTTAAGGTTTTAAAGTACAAGTAACACAACACTATATTTTCCTCAAGTTGTTCTTCTCAAACACGGGCACTTATATCTGAGGGCAATCACTCCCTAATTTCGAATATCTGTAGCAAATTCAGAATTTGCCAGAGGGCACCCTGGCCTTTGTGCTAACATTAACGTATCTGTTAATTTAACTTCGACGATGAGAATTGCTCCAATTGATGAAAGGGATAATTAACGATTATTTTTAACTGTGTCACACGTCGGCGTCAGATGGCCTTAGAAATAGTGTTAATTTTAGCGTTAGCTAAATTCAACTCTTAAGAAGGAAGATCTTAAATCTAGAGGATGTTAGGAATAATGTTGATTTTAACACTTGTTAGATCAATTCTTAGGATAGGAAGACCTAAGACTAGTGGATGTTAGGAATAACGTTGATTTTAGCGCTTGTTAGATTCAATTCTTAGGATAGGAAGACCTAAGAGCTAGTGGATGTTAGGAATAATGTTGATTTTAGCGTCAGCTAAATTCAACTCTTAAGAAAGGAAGACCTCGGCGCCAGAGGATGTTAGGAATAACGTTGAGTTTAGCGCTTGTTAGATTCAACTCTTAAGAAAGGAAGACCTCGGCGCCAGAGGATGTTAGGAATAACGTTGAGTTTAGCGTTAGCTAAATTCAACTCTTAAGAAGGAAGATCTTAAATCTAGAGGATGTTAGGAATAATGTTGATTTTAGCGCTCGTTAGATTCAATTCTTAGGATAGGAAGACCTAAGCGCTAGTGGATGTTAGGAATAACGTTGATTTTAACACTTGTTAGATCAATTCTTAGGATAGGAAGACCTAAGACTAGTGGATGTTAGGAATAACGTTGATTTTAGCGCTTGTTAGATTCAATTCTTAGGATAGGAAGACCTAAGCGCTAGTGGATGTTAGAATAACGTTGATTTTAACACTTGTTAGATCAATTCTTAGGATAGGAAGACCTAAGACTAGTGGATGTTAGGAATAACGTTGATTTTAGCGCTTGTTAGATTCAATTCTTAGGATAGGAAGACCTAAGAGCTAGTGGATGTTAGGAATAATGTTGATTTTAGCGTCAGCTAAATTCAACTCTTAAGAAAAGGAAGACCTCTGCGCCAGAGGATGTTAGGAATTACGTTGAGTTTAGCGCTTGTTAGATTCAACTCTTAAGAAAGGAAGACCTCGGCGCCAGAGGATGTTAGGAATAACGTTGATTTTAGCGCTTGTTAGATTCAATTCTTAGGATAGGAAGACCCAAGAGCTAGTGGATGTTAGGAATAATGTTGATTTTAGCGTCAGCTAAATTCAACTCTTAAGAAAGGAAGACCTCGGCGCCAGAGGATGTTAGGAATAACGTTGAGTTTAGCGCTTGTTAGATTCAACTCTTAAGAAAGGAAGACCTCGGCTCTAGAGGATGTTAGGAATAGCGTTAATATTAGCGTCAGCTAAATTCAACTCTTAAGAAAGGAAGACCTCGGCGCTAGAGAATGTCAGAAATAACGTCGATTTTAGCGGGTAGTTGTTTAGCAGGATAGTTGTTGTCACGATTAAAAGAAATAAAATAAAAATGTGTTTGCTTAATTATTTTAGTTCAGTATACTGATGGGAAAATTTAAAATTTTGGTTTATGAAAAAAAAAAAAAAAAAAAAAAAATTCAGCGCAAAAGTTGGATACGGAAAATATAATACAAAAATGTAACTGATTTCTACTGGTAGGGCTCATAAGAAACATGTTTTGTTGCAATTCAAAATAACGCGTCAGATGTATAATATTCATGCACATAACTTATGCACATATTCCAAAATTAAAAGGCTTAAAATTAAATGTTAATTTATATTGGCGTTTAATAGTTAACACCTATTAACGAAAATCAACAAGTTTTTTTTTCTCCTATTTCTACAACTGACCCCTTTTTCAATTCCTTCTATGAGTTCGCTCTCTCCCTATATATATCTTGCACAAATTTTTAATCGTTCATAAAATACTTTTTTATTCATCCACTCACGTTCAAATACATTTTTTAACTTGTAGTGGATGACGCTTGATGTTAATACAGTTTTTCAAATATTAATTCAGTAATTAAATTTAATTAATTAATTTTAGTTCTTTTAGATTTAAGTTGCATCTATCTACCAATAGATGGCGCCAGAAAAACTTTAAAAAATGAATGAAAATTATGTATAAAGGACTTTCTGCAATAGAGTGAAAAAAAAGTAGGAAATGACTTTAATTTTTTTTTTTTTTTTTTTTTTATATTGCTTGTTACACTACGCAACCATCTTTTGGCACGAATATGAACAAGTTAACCATGTGAAATTTCCCAATGTATTTCCCTCTTTCTTATGATCATGGAAGGATTTTCCAACTTACATATTTATCGCGTTCCTCTCCGATAAAAAGCTCAGGAAATTTAAAATGTTTTAATTTTCATTTCGAAGTCCTTCTAAAGAAGAAAAAACTATCTTTAGGCTGCCTAGTATTTATTTTCCTAAAAATTAAAAAAGCGAATTTTGGAAAATTTTTTTTTCGATTTCTAGCACCCTGTAACAATCTACCCCTCTCCCCAAAAAATCAATCAGTCTGGGTTCTGCGTTAAATATTCACTGAAGTCAATCATAATATATATATATATATATATATATACACGCGTGCGTATATAATTGTATTTTATAGACATAATAAGTACATACGGTTGCACAAAAAGTTATGTTTAAACTTTTATTTTGTAATATTTGAAACTTATAATTAAGATTAAACTCTTTCGATAAATAATTATGCAAAATAATTATCGAAAGTGTTTCAAATATCTAACTAATAATTAAACTAAACTTTAACTACTAATTAATTTAAATGGATGTTATTCTTGGCATTTTCATTCAAATTATATTTGAAAATTCATAAATGCTCATTTGTAAAATAAAACTACAATTTATGTAATAATAAATTATATGCAATTTACAATACAATGGTACACTAGAAAACAACTAAATTATTTTTATTATATCCAAGTCCTTTTATAAATCTATTTGAATTTACTTGATTCTTTGCAAAATGTTCACTTATTATATTGAAATGATGATCCTTTATTACCTGAATTCTACTTCCTGAATTACCTTTCCTCATTAATTCAAGATTCAATCCTCATTAATTAGAGTAATTCAATAACAATTCACCTCAATAACTGCAACAGGAAATTGCAATAGTTGCAGGAATGGTATTAACTCAATTTAATTAACATTTCGCTTGTATTAAGAAGATAAAAATTATGACAAAAAAGGAATTCAATTCAATAATTGCACCTGAAAATTGCAATAGCTGCAGGAAGGGCAATAAGTCAATTTAACGAGCATTTCGCTTTTATTAAGAAGATGAAAACTATGACAAAAAGAATTCAATTCAATAACGCAATTGAAAATTGCAATAGTTGCAGGAATGGAAATAAGTCAATTTAATAAACATTTCACTTGTATTAAGTAAGATGAAAATTAGACAATAACAATTCAATTCAATAACTGCAACAGGAAATTGCAATAGTTGCAGGAATGTCAATAGCTCAATTTAATGAACATTGCGCCTGTATTAAGAAGATAAAAATTATGACAAAAGGAATTCAATTCAATAATTGCACCTGAAAATTGCAAGAGCTGCAGGAATGGCAATAACTCAATTTAACGAGCATTTCGCTTGTCTGAAAATTATGACAAAAGTAATTCAATTCAATAACTGCAACTGGAAATTGCAATAGTTGCAAGAATGGCCGTAAATCAATTTAATGAACATTTCGCCTGTATGAAGAAAAAGAAAATTATGAGAATGTACTGAGATAACATTTTCTTAAAAGAACAAACTTTAATATATCGTAATAATTTACCATAATCTGCACCGGCCGTGGCCGCGACAACTAACGCTAGGAGAATCAAGAACTGCATCATGATGCCGAAATGGATAAGGAACTTCTCATGATCTTCTTTTTTATACCTTCTGCATAATCTCGGTTTCTTTATCTGACCGTGAAAATGGGCAGCTGGTTCATCTCTTCATCACAGGTTAAGACAAAGGTGCAGAAATTATTGATAGGCAGATTATCGTAATTGATTTCATTGCATACGAAAAAAAAATATCACAAGATCCCTTTTTTTTTTTAAAGTAATTTTGAAACAGACGAAAACAAACCACTTCAATATTTTTTACAGGAAAAAAATCTGTGATATCGCCTGCTTGATTGTTCAAGCATTATGTAAACTAAGTGAAATCATTTTTGGCCATTCTACGAAATTCATTCTGACCATTCTGTTAAAATGATCATTTAATAGAATGGTCAATTGGTGAATTGATAAGTTTCGAATAAAATGATGTGATAACATTATTTGAAGAATTTAGTAAAATTAATTTGACCCTTCCTTTTAAAAGGATCTTTGGTGAATTGATAAGTTATGAATAAAATGATTTGATAACTTTATTTGAAGAATTTATTAAAATTAATTTGACAATTCTTTTAAAAGGATATTTGGTGAATTGATAACTTTTTGAATAAAATGATTTGATAACTTTAATTGAAGAATTTAGTAAAATTAATTTGACTAATCTGTTAAAATGATCATTCGTGAATTGATAATTTTGAATTGTAGGATTCGATAACTTTATTTGAAGAATTTATTAAAATTAATTTGACCTTCTGTTAAAAGGGTCATTGGTGAATTGAAAAAGTTTTGAATAAAATGATTTGATAACTTTAATGGGAGAATTTAGTAAAATTAATTTGACCCATCTATTAAAATGATCATTGGTGAATTGATAAGTTTTGAATAAAAGGATTTGATAACATTATTTGAAGAATTTAGTAAAATTAATTTGACCCTTCTGATAAAAGGATCATTAGTGAATTGATAAGTTACGAATAAAATGATTTGATAACTTTATTTGATGAATTTAGTAAAAATTAATTTGCCTCTTCTGTTAAAATAATTATTGGTGATTTGACAAGTTTCGAATAAAAGGATTGGATAACTTTATTTGAAGAATTTAGTAAAATTAATTTGACACTTCTGTTAAAATGATCATTGGTGATTTGACAAGTTTCGAATAAAAGGATTGGATAACTTTATTTGATGAATTTAGTAAAATTAATTTGACACTTCTGTTAAAATGGTCATTGGTGAATTGACAAGTTTCGAATAAAAGGATTGGATAACTTTATTTGATGAATTTAGTAAAATTAATTTGCCTCTTCTGTTAAAATTGTCATTGGTGAATTGACAAGTTTCGAAAAAAAGGATTTGATAACTTTATTTGATGAATTTAGTAAAATTAATTTGCCTCTTCTGTTAAAATGGTCATTGGTGAACTGACAAGTTTCGAATAAAAGTATTGGATAACTTTGTTTGATGAATTTAGTAAAATTAATTTGACACTTCTGTTAAAATGATCATTGGCGATTTGACAAGTTTCGAATAAAAGGAATGGATAACTTTATTTGAAGAATTTAGTAAAATTAATTTGACACTTCTTTAAAGTGGTCATTGGTGAATTGATAACTTTGTAAATGAAAAGATTTGATAAATTTATTTGAAGAATTTAGTAAAATTAATTTGACCATTCTGTTAAAAATGATCACTGGGGAATTGATAACTTTTAAAATGAAATGATTTGATAACTTTAATTGAAAAATTTAGAAAAATTAATTTTTATTTATCTTAATGCGTATTCATTATAGTAATAGTTACCTAATTAATTTATTTATTGTGAGGCTTGAGTAATTGCTACCAATTAAAATACTTATTTTTCGCTCTTAAAAATGTTTTGTTTTTGTTCATTCTAACAAAACAGAAACTGTCATTTCATACTTTTAAACTTCTTTTAATAATTAACGCGAAACTATTTTTTTAAAAAGTACGAAATGTTGAAATTAGTCTCATCGTAGAATAATTAAATTACAAATGAGTCTATCCATTAAATTTTTAATTTTAAGAATACTTATAATTATAAAAGAAATGCGTGGGACACATATAAGAATTTGTTTCAAATTAATATTCTTTTCGGTATACTACTGGGCCTAAAAAGTAAAACCAATTTTTAATTTCAAATTCCCGGAGCTTATGGAATCAATTCAATTTTTTTTCTTTTTTAGGTTGCTGGCACTGTCCTCGACATGTGTGTGAAATTTCACGTCCAAATATCCATTAGTGTTTGAGTTACGATGACTTTGTGAGACGCTAAAACTGATTCCGGCGATTTTTTAAATGTCTGAATGAATTGTGTAAAGAACTTACATTCAATTTTGTTTGGGAAACGTATAGAATGTTGCAGAAGTCATTCGGTGAGCATTCCTGCATCGGAGAGAAATGTTCAGAAGTGGTATAAACAGTTCAAAGAAGGCCGAGAACGTGTTAAAGACGAAGAGCCCTATGTTCGACCATCCACCTCAACCTACGAAGCTCACGTTAAAAAAAATTAATGATTCGGTGCTTGCAAACCGTCGATTTATAATTAAAGACCTTGCTGATGATGTTGGAATTTCAAAAGGATCAGTCAACTCCTTTTTGGGCCTCAAACACGTCAAATCTGGATTAGTAAAACACTGAATAAATGAGTGAGAGAGATGAAAGTGTGTATGTGAGAGAGCGAGAATTTTTTTTCTAACTCTTCGAAAACGCTGAATGCGCCATCTCACACTGCATTGATTCTTCGTGACTTTATTCACTCAGCTTTGAAGACCATCCCTGCCGCTGACATTTTAGCATGCAATGAGGTCTGAAAAAAAAAAGTTGGCACAAGTGCATTGTGTCCGGAGGGGATGACTTTGAAGGCGATGCAATAAATTCGTTGTATAGAAATTCTGGACCACACAACCACGCTGAGGTAAGTAGTGCTGAAGATGACACACCACGGGTCGCGAGATCAGCAGGGATTTTCATTTCCACTAACATGATGCCACTGGGTAGAGAAGACAAAGTCTGGATTTTCGCCACTCTGTTGGCCACGAAAGTTTTCCATCGGCTGGCATGGGATCCTATCCAGGCAAGTACGATTGTGGAATCCGTATGAAAATGAGATTGCGATATAGGATGTCAAATGCTTTACAAGTAAACTCCATCAATTTACTTAATAGAAGTGCCCCGCACAATTCAATCGAGGAAGTGAAATGGTTTTAAGTGGTGCAACTTTAGTTTTGGCTATTACTAGCTGAACTTTTTGATTTGTCCTGTATTTGACACAGAACGACAGTAAATTACAGCTGCGTACCTTTTTCTGAGGCATCACCAAGCCCATGCAGTTGAAATTGGTTGTCTGGATCAAGAAATAAGTATCTTGAAATTTTGAAGTCTTTGACAAATAGTATGTCTTGTGATAATGTCTTCCATTCAATTGCAATGTCTGGAGGAACGACTTCATCCCACTGCAACTAATATTTCCACAGTTTTTGCATGAGTAGTTTGCTCTGGATTGTGATGGGTGACAACCATCCAAGAGGGTCGAAAGTCTTTTGCGATTGTTGAAAGAAGTGTTCTTTTGTTAAGGCACCTTCAAGAGACAATGAATTGACTTTGAAGGAGAAGACATCTGAGGCTGGAATGGCACAGGATACTTAAAGTATTTACCGTGCCATCATCAATGCTTAAAGAAGCATTTGGTAGACGCAAATCTTCTTGAATCAAGTTCGTGAGTTCATTGCAATTAGAAGCCCATTTTCTCAAAACAAGTCCAGCATTTGACACATTTGAATCAATTGTGCTTGTAGATCTAGAGCTTCAGTAGTTGAATTAGCTCCTGACATCAAATCATCGACATAAAAGTGTTTCAGGGCTGCTTTAGATGCCAATGAAAATTATGTTCTTCTTGTATAGCCAACTGCTGCAAACATTTGACTGCGAGGTACAGCGCTGATGTGGTGCCATAAGCAATTCTCGTCAATCGAAAATCTTGAATTGGTTTAAAAGGTGAATCACGCCAGACTATTCTTTGAAAATCTGAGTCCTTTAATCTGATTTTCCGGTAAATTTTTCTATATCAGCTGTCATGGCTATTTTGTGCATTCTGAAGCGAATGAGTATTGTTGTCAAGTCAGCTTGTAACTGTGGACCAACCATTAATTTGTCGTTGAGAGAAACACCAGTTGAAGATTTAGCAGATCCATCGAATACCACGCGAAATTTGTCACCACTTTTGTTGGGAACTGGGTGATGTGGAAGATAAAAAAACTGGAATTGGCTGAAACATCTATCTCATTTTCAGGAATTAATTCCAAATGAACAAGTTTCAAATAGTCCTCCATGAATTTATGATATTCATTGAAGAGAGATGGATTCTTAGCAAATCGACGTTCAATTTGATGCAAACGATGTATAGCGATATCTCTAGAAGAACCAAGTTCATCACTGGATTCACGAAATGGAAATTTAACAGCAAATCTGCCTGTTGAATCACTAGAGAAAGTCTGTATGAAAGGATTTTCACAAGCTGTTTCTTCCTTGAGTGTAAGGCTTTATGTTTGAAATTTCCTCTAATTGCCAAAATTTGTCAAGTTCAAACTCAACTGCATTGCAACTAGCATGATTAGATATAATGGTTTGAGAAATGCCTTTTGTCTTTCCGAGAATTACCCAACCGAAAATTGATTCTAAAGCAGTAAGTCCGGAAACATTTAAATGTCCACTAAGCATAATTTCCCGAACACATCGGCGCCCAAAAGAATATCTATTGGGCCAGGCTGATGACAGTTGACATCTGCTAACTGCAGTTGTTTGAATGTTGTCAAAACAGATGCATCGACTGGACATTGAGGAAGGTCACAGGTGATTTTAGGCATGATTAATGTATCAACAGTAATAGATGCGTTTTTGTTAGATTGTGATGTTATCTGTAATTTAACCGAACCTGCAACTCTACCTACTTTTCGTGAACTCAAACCGTCTACGCTTATGTTTACTTTAGTGCGATTTACTTGCAATAAATTAACGCTACTCTCTCTAATGAATGAGCCTTGACTGGCTGAATCAATAAGTTGCCTAGAATTTTGAGAAATGCCATTAATGTCTTTGACATAAACAATTGCTGTAGGCAATAAAACCGCTTGTGTGGCGGGCACGATTGCATTATTGCTACTAATTGAAGGAAGTTCATTTTCTGTTTGTGAATCAGATTTTGAATCATTTAAATCCTTCGAACATAAAATTGTATTGTGGGGTTTTGTACAGATTTTGCACAATTCTGCTCGACATTTATCAATCGTATGTGATTTTAATGTTAAGCAATTACTGCGTTTTAAATTTTTACAGTATCCCATTTTCCTTTGTGAGGGAGTTCCAAAAAACTATCGCATTTAAATAATCCATAGTGTGAGGAACTTTGCAATAAGTGCAAATATTAGCTACGATCTGTGAAGAGTACGCAGAATTATTGCTTACTTTTTTTATATATTGTCCCCTAACGTCAGAAGAAACATCTGGTTTCTCTTCAACCCCGCTCGCTAACCCGCGATGAACTTTGAACTCTGAGAAGGAGGAAAGTGTTTTGCTTGCATTAGTATTAACTTTTACTTTGACATGCATTAGAACTATTCTCATTCATTCTGAGTTTCCTTAATTCATCTTTTAACGTAATTTTTAATGTATTTAATTTAGAAAAAGTTCATGCATTTCCTGTTCATATTTATCAAATTCGTTATCTAAACAAGAACAAAGAATATCATTTGTTAATTTATTTACTTCAATATCTAAAATATTTACGCTATTTTCATGCACTTCAAAAACAGAAGTAGAATTTTCTTGATTTTGTAAATTATCTACTTTAGTAATTAATCGATTTAGCTTACCTTTGATAATTCGCTTGTGTTTTAGAAGATCTTCCATTTTGTGGTTTCGTGACCTTCCGCAATGTAAGTACGATGCTATGAGATGCGATGCTACGCACTTTGTTATGATGCACACAATGTGATGTGATTATGATGATTTGATTTTTATGCGATGTTAGCACGTTATTTTAGCTCCGTTGAGCAAATATTCGAAATTGTTGAGTACGTGTTATTTTAGCTCCGTTGAGCAAATATTCGAAATTGTTGAGTACGAACGCTTTCGTCGACCTCTCCACTCGTCTAAAGTATGTCTGCTGGAATTTTGCTGCTGCCCGACGGACCATCTGGTTAGGATGAAAGGAGAGAGGCACGACGTTCTTGTACGACATTTATTACTCAACTGAAAAACGATACATGAAGGAAAACACTTGACAAACAAAAAAACGCTCTCTTACGGAGAATGAAATATTACATAAGGAATGTAAATACGGTTACGGTCTGAACAGGGTTTACTTGGCCCAATTGTGACAAAGGCAAAAATTTTCTTGCAAAAACTGTGGCTAATCAAACTGGACTGGAATGATAATTTGCCTAAAAAAGAACTTGAGGACTGGTAGGAATTTCTTATAGCTTCAACAACTATCAACAACATTAAAATTCCAAGATGCATATGTATCAGTGAACCGATATGCATCGAACTTTATGGCTTCTCAGATGCTAGTGAAGTCACCTATGGAACAGTGGTTTATTTAAAATCTTGCAGTGCTTCTGGGCAAGTGTTTGTGAAACTAATTGCAAGCAAATCTCGAGTTGCCCCGATCAAAACTATTTCAATTCCTAGATTGGAGCTCTGTGCTGCCGTGCTGCTATCCAAATTAGTGCACAAAGTGAAAACATCTTTAAAAAGTGGTGTGTCTCGAACTGTTTTGTGGACAGATTCGAAAATTATCAGGCTTCGATAAAGAGAAATGAAATGATAATGAAAAAACCGTGTTACTTAAAAACATTTGTATCTAATCGAGTCTCAAAAATACAGCAATTTACAAATGTCAAAGACTGGAATTTTGCGCTGTCTGAAATGAACAGTGCCGACATCATTTCCGTGGTCTACACACAGATAAACTCCAAAGAGAATGAGTTATGGTGGAGTGGACCACCATTTTTAGTGAACAACGAGTATCCTGGAGGTCCCTGTGCGGATTGTGGATGGAGATCTTGCATCAAAGGACGAGGATATGATTTCGAGTGAGCTGAAGCTGTCAGCAGCAAATCAAGTGTGTGCCATGACTCATATTGTGGAGACTTTAGATGTTATTTATAACTGTTCTTCATTTACAAAACTCGAAGAGAATCATCGCCTGGTGCAAAGATTTATCAACAATACAAGAAATTCATTAAACCGAACTTCTGGTACTTTGACAACTAGTGAACTTTCACAATCATTGGTATGTATTGTTAAAAACATTCAGAGGACTACTTTCATAAAAATAACTTCAAAGCTTCGAGAAGGGTACTTCTATCCCGAACTATAATGAATTGTTAAATTTGTGTCCATTTCTAGATGATGATGGATTATTAAGAGTGGGTGGAAGACTCAATAACTCCTAACACTCTATAATCAAAAATGTCCACTAATTATTTCTGCTAAACATAATTTTACTTTTATTGTTATTAATCATTATAATACTTTATATTTTCATGCAGGTGCTGAAACAACCCTATCTTTGATACAGAAATAGATTTTTGATTGCAAGCAGTAGAAATACTGTTCGAAAGATAGTTTTTAAATGCATAATTTGTAAAAAATAAATTCAAGGTTCCTACCGAATTATGGGACAACTACCAGCTGCCAAAGTGACTCCTACTAGTGTCTTTAATCGGGTAGGTGTGGACTTTTGTGGTGCATTTGAAATCAAAAATTTCACCGAACGAAGTAAACAGATAAGGTGATTTGGTGTTAATTAAAAATCCTGATAATTATTGTCCTTTTAAAATGGAATTTGGCCGGAATTATCAAAATTCATCAGGTGAAGATAAAGTAACAAGAGTGGTTACTTTAAAAGATAAAAATGGCGCATATAAAGGCCAGTAGTCAATATCGTAACTTTTGCCTAGTGTTAATGAGGAAAATTAATTTTTATATTGCGTATTTTTTTTTTTTTTTTGGGATCTGCTTATTGTGTGAATATTTTTAGGAAAATGTTTTTTTATTTGTGATCAGTGTATAAGTGAATAATTTGAGAATTTTGTGAATATTTAAATTCTTAAAGAGTTGAATGTGAACATGTCAACGCCGGGCGGTATGTTCGCGCATGCGCGCATGGATACCCCTAGTGGCGAAAAAGAAAGTGTGTGTACACATGCCTGCGTGCGCATAAGTCCGAGTCTGAGTCAGTGTAATGCCAGGCGGCAGAGTGAACAGCACGGTTGAGTGGCTGTGACTGTCGTGTAAAAAAGGTTTTATTAAGTTTTTAATAAGTGTGGATCATTTATTTAGTGTGTGAGTGTGATTAAACATACAGTCCGCTAAATGAGTGAGCGAGTGCTATTGGCGAAAACAGCAATAAAATGAAAATATTCGACATTTCAAAAAAACTTAGCTTAGCTTAAATGCAGCACCTTATACCTCTCGGCCATTTTGACTTTCCTTCGACAGTAGTACCGCTGAATTTATTTATATTATTCAACTCAAACGTATTGAGGCATGATTGGCTCTTACACCATTCATGGCCCATGACGTAAAAGCCATTCACTATATCTAAACTGAAAATATTTTAATACTGAGATCCAGTCAAAAAGTATCTAAGGTAGCAATATTACTGTAAAGAAAAAAAAAAAAAGTTGGAATTTTGGTTACGGATTTGCGAGGCCAATTTCTTGAAATTCTGATATGATTTTAAAAAAAAATTATAATTTTGAAATCTGAGAAGCGTAATAAAATGAAAATATTCGACATTTCAAAAAAAAAATTAACTTAGCTTAAACGTAGCGCCTTAAACCTCTCGGCCATTCTGACTGCCCTTCCACAGTACTGCTGAACTTATTTATATTATTCAGCTCCAAATGTATAGAGGCATGATTGGCTCTTGCGCCATTCATGCCCCATGGCGCAACGACCCTTCACTATATCTAAACTGAAAATATTTTAATACTGAGATCAGCCAAAAAGTATCTGAAGGTAGCAATTAGGGATTGCAATACCGGTATATCGGGATACCGAATACCGGTATTTTGAGCCATTTTTAATTTTATAATACCGGTATTCCCAAGTTTAAATACCGGTTTTTTGGTATTTACTAGAAATTTAGAATTCTTTTCTGTGAAATTCTTATTCTGATCTGTGAATTCTTATCTAAAAACTAGAAATTCTTATCTGTGAAAACAAGGTTGTAGTTGTGAAGAAAGTGTGTAATATTTTGATATTTTTAAATTGGTGAGTTTTTGTCACATTGTATTTGCATACCATACTTTAGAGTTCAAAATATTTCAGAATATTTCAAAAATTTCAGATTTATTATACATATACACCACAATAGTGAATAAGAATAACAAAAGAACATAAAAATCAGTTGATAGTACTTCGGATTAGTTTCATTATTTATATGATGAAAAATTTGAGGGCACAATGTAAAAAATGTTCAAGAAATATTAAAGTGAATGGAGGAAGTACAAGCGAAACATGAAAACAGAAATGACACAAATTTGTTAAAGAGGAAAGAATCTAATTGCGATGAAGATACAAACTTAAGCACAGTTTCTAAGTCCAAGCCATCAGGGGATTTTAGATAATTTTGAAAAAAAAAAAAAGATAATTTGGATGAAATTATAAGTAAAAATTATATGGGACAGCATTAGATTCAAAAATTTGTTATAGTACCACAGACTGAATAGTGATATGTACACTTTCTTTGTGATTTAATTAAATAAGCTGTTGCTTTACTTTTTGTGATTCTTTATGTACTGTTATAATTTATAAGTTACAATTTTTTTTATGATATTTACATTCTCTAATAAAACAGGCAAATAAAACAAAAATAACACCGGTGTTTCTTTCTTTTTCTAAAATTTCTACTACCGGTATTAAAACCGGTATCCCGGTATTGAGATCTAAAAATACCAAATACCGGTATTGAACTTTTGGTCCGATATTGCAATCCCTAGTCACAGCCTAATCTAGAACAAGTAATATAAAAAAATTTAAAAAAAAAATTTAAAATCAATTCCTACTTTTTTCACTCTATTGCAGAAAGTCCTTTATAAATAATTTTCATTCATTTTTAAGTACTTCTGGGGCCATCTATGGGTAGATATAGGCAACTTAAATCTAAAAAAATAAAATTAATTAATTTAATTTAATTACTGAATTAATATTTGAAAAAACTGTATTAACATCCAGTGTCATCCACTAAAAGTTCAAAAAAATGTATTTGAACTTGAGTGGTTGAATAAAAACTATTTTATAAACTATTGAATATTTGAACAAGATATATACAAGGAGAGTGTGAGTTAATAGAAGGAATTTAATAACAATTATTGAAATAGCCACTTTAAAAATGCCTAATTCTTGACGAATTGTATGATTGAGGGCGCTGCTGTCGTATTAGGAAATTTATAGATTATTTTCAATATTTGAACATTTTTAAATGAATCAAATGTTGTTCATGAGTTATAATAATTGTTGTTTCATTGAGTTTCTCCTAATAGTATTTAATGCCATTATATACAAAATTCAATACAACTAAAAAAATTAGTGACTTATAACAGAGAAATTTAAATTTAACTTGCTATCAAGTGTTTTTTTTTTTTTTTTACTTTTATATTCAATTTTAAAAAATTCAATTTAAATGTGTTGTATTTCATACCTTTAGAAAAGTCTCTAAAATATAATAACAGTTATCATGAAATTAAAGTATTGCAATTTCTCTTATCACTTTACAATATTTGAGAAATATAAAATGAATAATATTATTAATAAGTTTAATAATAAATGCTATTAATTAAGTTTCTTATAATCGTATTTATTTTATAATCGTATTTTTGATTAGGAATTATTTTGAAAGAGAAGATTAAACTATGAAATGAAAGTGAAGTTGAAATTTAACTTGCTTCCAATATATGAAATGTTCTCTTTTATTTCTTTATTTATTTTTTACGTTTATAGATTATTTAAAGAAACTTAATTCAGTCGTAGTTTATTTCATACCTTTTGCAATTTTTTGTAATTTAACAAATCTTATATTAATAGAACATACTATAAAATTTGGACTTTGTACAAAAATATTTTACGAATATCTTTGAATTTCTTTATTATACAAAAATAGATACGGAGTCTAAATTCCATTTAAAAAAATATTTAATTGTTAAAAACGTTCGTTGAAGAAAAAAAGTATATGGATGGATTTACTACTTTAGATGTTTTAACAATCTACCACTTTATTTTTAAAAGAGAAGTTTCACTATATATACTTTACAGTAATAAGATAAAAGTGCGTGGTGTTGAGAATCTCTGGTGGCTGTGTGTTGTCCAATTAAATACGGCAATGTTAAAGTGTCCGTTCTTGTAATTCGAATGGCAATGAATAAACCACATGACCGTGTATGTCATCTAACATGCTTAAAAATAATTTAAAAAATGTTTCGTACACTTGTACGCATAAAAGACAGCACAGAGACACTCGGCCTCGCTTTTTAGATTTCTTTTTAAAACCTTGTTTTGTTATTTCAATTCCTTCTATCAGCTCACACTCTCCCTATATATATCTTGTTCACATTTTCAATCCTTCATAAAATACTTTTTTACTCATCCGCTCAAGTTCAAATATATTTTTTTAAACTTGTAGTGGATGACACTTGATGTTAATACAGTTTTTCAAATATTAATTCGATAATTAAATTTATTTCATTAATTAAATTTTTTTTTTTTTTTAGATTTAAGTTGCATGCATCTACCAATAGATGGCGCCAGATAAACTTAATAAAAATGAATGAAAATTTTTATAAAGGACTTTCTGCAATAGAGTAAAAAAAAAAGTAGGAATTAAGTTTAAAATTTTTTTTTTTTTATATTACTTGTTTTTAATTTTAATTTTAATTTTTCCATTTTATGAAATTGATGTATTTTTTATATCTCCCACGAAACACCGGTTTAATGCTTTTTCGGGCAGTTGTTATTTTTGGGGGAATAGCAAACTTTTAGTCATTGTAATACGTCATTCAGAAACTGATCATTCATTAACATGATAGTTTTTTATAGATGTTTTATAGTAAAATATTTAAGATGAATATATATTACATACATTTATGTAAAGCATTCAAAGTATTGTTTCATCTTTTAAATAATTATATTAATGAGAAATATTAATATTCACCGGGCACTTTATTCATTAGACTAAAATGAAATAAATGCCTAATTCTTGAAAAATTGTGTGATTGAGACGCTGCGGTCGTATTAGGAAATTTATAGATTATTTTCAATATTTGAACATTTTTAAATGAATCAAATGTTGTTCATGAGTTATAATAATCGTTGTTCATTGAGTTTCTCCTGATAGTATTTAATGCCATTACATATAAAGAGCAATACAACTAAAAACATTAGTGACTTATAACAGAGAAATTTAAATTTAACTTTCTATCAAGTGTTGTTTTACTTTTATATTCAATTTAAAAAAATTCAATTTAAATGTGTTGTATTTCATATCTTTGGCAAAGTCTCTAAATATAATAACAATTATCATGAAAAATAGCAATTATAGAAATTTTTCTCTTTTAAAATGCCTGTTCTTTCTAGAATAACCCGTAATTTCTATGATTGAGGGCGCTACGATCGTTGTATAAAGTATTGCAATTTCTCTGATCATTTTACAATATGTGAGAAATATAAAATGAATAAAATTATTAATAAGTTTAATAATAAATGTTATTAATTAAGTTTCTTATAATCGTATTTATTTTATAATCGTATTTTTTGATTAGGAATTATTTTGAAAGAGAAGATTAAATTATGAAATGAAAGTGAAGTTTAAATTTAACTTGCTTCCAATATATGAAATGTTCTCTTTTATTTCTTTCTTTATTTATTTTTTACGTTTATAGATTATTTAAAGAAACTTAATTCAGACGTGGTTTATTTCATACCTTTAACAATTTTTTATAATTTAACAAATCTTATATTAATAGAACATGCTATAAAATTTGGACTTTGTATAAAAATATTTTACGAATATCTTTAAATTTCTTTATTATACAAAAATAGATACGGCCTATTTTTCTAAATTCCATTTAAAAATATTTAATTGTTAAAAACGCTTGTTGAAGAAATAGTATTTACTGCTTTAGATGTTGTTTTTAATATAGGATGAATTTACTGCTTTAGATGTTGTTGACAATCTACCACTTTATTTTTAAAAACCTGAAAAGTTTCACTATATATACTTTACAGTAATAAAATGAAACAGCGTGGTGCTGAGAATCTCTGGGGGCTGTGTGTTGTCCGATTAAAAAAACGGCAATATTAAAGTGTCCGTTCGTGTAGTACGAATGGCAATGAATAATCCAACTGACCGTGTATGTCGCTAACATGAAAAAAAAAAAATAATAAATTAAAAAGAAAAAATGTTTCGTACACTTGTACGCATAAAAGACAGTTTTTCACAGAGATACTCGGCCTGCGCTTTTTTAGATTGTTTTTTAAAACCTTGTTTGTTATTTCAATTCCTTCTATTAGCTCACACTCCCCTATATATATCTTGTTCAAATTTTCAATTGTTCATAAAATACTTTTTATTCATCCACTCGAGTTCAGATACATTTTTTGAACTTGCAGTGGATGACACTGAATGTGAATACAGTTTTTCAAATATTAATTCAGTAATTAAATTTAATTCATAAATTTTAGTGTTTTTTTAGATTTAAGTTGCATATATCTACCAATAGATGGCGCCAGATAAATTTAAAAAAATGAATGAAAAATTATCTATAAAGAACTTTCTGCTATATAGTGGAAAAAGAAGTAGGAATTGACTTTTTTTTATATTACTTGTCTTTTAATTTTAATTTTTCCATTTTATGAAATCGATGGGGTATTTTTTTATATCTCCCACGAAACACCGGCTTAATGTTTTCTCGGTAAGTTGTTATTTTTTGGGGGGAATAGCAAACTTTTAGTCATTGTAATTCGTCATTCAGAAACTGATCATTGATAGTTTTTTATAGATGTTTTATAGTAAAATATTTAAAAATGAATATGTATTACATACATTTATGTAAAAGCATTCTTTCATTTTTAAATAATTATATATATTAATATTCACTAGACACTTTATTCATTAGACTAAACTGAAACAAACAAATTTTCAGCAGCATTTTACACCACACCAATTATGTGTGTTACAGAACAGGATGTGTATCTATGCAAATAACAAGTAATATAAAAAGTCAATTCCTTCTTTTTTTTTTCTCACAATATTGCAGGAAGTCCTTTAGAAATAATTTTCTTTCATGTTTTTAAGTTTATCTGGCGCCATCTATGGGTAGACATATGCAACTTAAATCTAAAAAAAAAACTAAAATGAATTAATTAAATTTAATTGCTGAATTAATATTTGAAAAAACTGTATTAACATCCTGTGTCATCCACTGCAAGTTTAAAAAATGTGTTTGAACTGAGTGGATGAATAAAAAGGCATTTTATGAACGATGGAAATTTTGAACAAGATATATATAGGAGAGTGTGAGATAATACAAGGAATTGAAAAAAATAAGATATTAAAGAATTATTGTTATTACTTTTTACTTAAGCGATAAAAAAATTGTACAATAAACCCTCAAAAATTATTTAATCCGAAAAAATAAATTTCTTTAAATTTAAAATTAAGTTTTTAGATTTCTTAAACATATAAAAATCGGCCAAACTTGCAGGGGAAAAAAAAAAAGGAAAATTGATAGTGAATCGAATAAAGTTAAAAAAAAAAATGACATTCAATTATTTTGATGAAATATGAGAAAATGTGTTCTTACATTCTGACTTAAAATACTTCTTAATAATTTAAATATTTAAGGTTAGGATTGTGAAATTCAATTTTCTTACAGGCATAAATTTTTTTATAAAATTATTCTAGAATCAGTTTTTTTTGAACAATTAATCATATTTTTTTTTCAAATTTGAAAAGAAATGCCGGTAATTATGCTTAAAATTTCAACCTTCTTTTATAAACACATCGATATGTAAATTGTTAGTAACATTTTCGTTAAAATATGTATACATCACCGCCTAAACTGCATCCGAGCATTTTCTGAATGTTTCAGTTACTAACTAGAATCAAGTCATATTTCGCTTTTTATGTAATTGCATTTTTCCAACGCTCCTTGTAAACATTTTATCAAAATGTGTAATTTTTAATTCTTAATTCTTTTGCCAGGACTAATACAATATTCTGTTATTATAGAAGTAGTAAGAAAGAATGAAAAGTTATTTTTTTCCCCACATTGTATGTTGCTGCTTGAAAAAGAGTTTTTTACCATGAGCATTGATTTCATCTGATAGATCACATGAAATAACCATAGCATACGACAATATAACCAAATTTATGTTTCAAAGATCTATTTATTAGTATAATCAAAATTATATAAAATAAAAAAATATTCTTCACTAAATAAAATTTTCTAATTTCAATAATTAAAATTTTTTGTTTATCTTACTTAACGTAAATATCAAGAATAATCTTATCTTCGTTTCAGTGAACAACGTAGTTTTTTATATGTTTTTAAAGAACAAGTTACTCTGTTCTTTTCAAATTATAATATTCTTCATTCCGAGTTCCTTTTTTGAGTTCCACTTTTTTGAAGAAATACAATTCCTCAAGAGTCAATTTAGTTTTGACAAAATGTGTTCAAATTTGCCGCAAAATACTTTCTTAGAATATTTTCCTCCATTAAATTAACCTAAAACAGAAAAAATAAAACATACCTTATATTTTTGACGAATTTTTTTATTTTAATATCAATTAATAATAAACAATTAGTTGAACTCATAATTTGTATTTAAGAATGATTTAATATATGAGAAAATAAATTTCAACAAGTTAATGAAAAACAAATGTTGTAAAACGGAATCAAAATTTAAAAAAAAACGTTAATCTATAATGGATTATCTTTGAATAATTAGCGATGTATTTTTTTTATCGAATTCGAATAAATGCCTATCATTGTACTAGAAAAATCTAAGCTGTGTTCAATAATTTCATCGATACATTTCTCAATACAATTCACAATAAAATTATGTCATTTGCTATGGAAAAAATTGCACCGAAGTATTTTTCTATCTATTTCAGTTACAACCTTAGATTATTTGGTATTACATTTTTATATGATTACATTTTCACTAACGCTGCAACTTTTTAAATTTTTTTTTTCTTTTTGCCTTAATTACAAAATATTCCTTCAGTTAAGAATTTTTATAAAAACATATGTTTCACGAAGTGTTCATACCTCATGCTTCTACATGTTTCAAACAAAAAAAAAGTGTCATAAAATTCATTTATAACAGGCGTTTGGGTTCATAATTAGCCTTAATAATAGTTCTTATTTACATGTAATTAGAGGATACTATTGTTATATTTGCAAAATATGTCACTATAAATAGAATTTTATATTCTTTCTTTTATTTTTCTAATTACTTCTTTCAAAAAATTTTTTCTTTTAATTTACTTATTTTCTCGTTTTAGAATTTAGCATGTCTACAACGAGCTGTCTGTTCCTTAAAAATAACGAATCTGCAATTTTTTAAAAATAAAATTTCTCTGTTCTTTTTAGAATTGTATCAGTATTTAGCATCATTTGCATTTTGGAGTTTATGCATAAAGACTATTTTGTCCCCCAATGTTTGAGTGATTTATAACCTTAACATACATATAATAATGATTGCTTTCTTTTTTTTTCTAAACAATCTAAACAGTCCCTGTAATAATACTTCCACTCAGGACAAGCGAAAATCGCACTTTATTATTACTTTACGCCACAGATAGGCATTTACTTGACATAATTTTTAAAAAAAAGATTCATTGTATTTATTTTAAATACTACTAAATATTTATTTTATTTTAAATAATAATGATTTCAAACTGTTGTAAATGTTACAATAATTATCAACTATTATAATCAAAATTATATAAAAACATACATTTTTCATTATCTTACTTAAGGTAATAATTCAAAAATTATACCTTCATTTTTAAAAATTATTTCCAAAGCAAATAAAAATCACATCTTTAGATGAACGATGAAAAATGTCTCCATTAAAATGCATTCATTCCATTGAATAGTAGAAAAATAAACCATTCTATTACAAAATAAATTTTAAAATTTTTTTTTTTTTAATCCATACGTTGCCATGCAATACAATCTTAATTTTTTCGGAAATATATATCAAACGATTGATAAAAAAAAAAAAAAAAAATTTTTAATTGTAATTAATTTTTTTTTAAGAATATTTATTTTTATATTCCAATCGTTTGGCAAAAATTTAAATTTGTTTTTAAGATTAAGTTTTGACCACTAGTTTGAAAATAATAATATTTTTTCGTCTGACTTGAATCTGGTGAAAGGAAATTTAAATCGTTTCAATTAGTTAATTTATTTTTGATTTGATTGGTTGATTCAATTTTGATTTCAAAAAAGGACACTGTCACGTGCACATATGATTTCTATATTGTATAAATTAAAGGCATCATTGTTATTTCAAAACGTTTACCTTTACAAGCAAAATAATAGAGAAGTTTTTGCATAACGTTTTTTTTATCGTCCGATATTTTTCTCTTCCTAGTGCGCATACATTTCTGTAATAATGTTTCCTATGAGCATGAGCACTAGGAAGAAAAAAATATCGAACGATAAAAAACGTTATGCAAAAACTCTAATTTCATAAAACTGACAAACAAAGCAAGCGATACATTTATTCATAATAAAGACATCAAAAAAAGCTGATGTCGTTGAAAAAGTGACAATTAAATAATATTTTTTGTCAGCTTTTGGTTTTGCTTCATTGGAAAAAAATGCGCACAACTTTTATGAAACTTGATAATTAAGGTTTTATTATTATTTAAATAGCGAACTACACTTTCTGTTTTTATTTTTTAAGTTATTCTTTTATTGCAATGAATAAAACATGCTGATTGCTCAATTATTTAAGAAATGATTCAGTTTGAAGAATGAACCAGCTGCTAGGGTTCTTATTAACGAGCCATGATATTACGGTGTCCAAAAAGTAAGACCTATTTTCAATTTAAAATTACCGGTGCTTATGGAATTTCAAGTTTTTTTTTTTTTTTTTTTAGGTTGCTGGTACTGTTCTTGACATCTGTGTGAAATTGAACATCAAAATATTCATTAGTGTTTGATTTACGCTTTGGCTTTGTGAGAAGCTGAAACGGATTCCGGCAATTTTTGAAAGGTCTGAATTCATTGAGCAAAGAACTTGCATTCAATTTTGTTTGCAGAAATGTATAGGAATGTTGCAGAAGACATTCGGTGAGCATTCCTACATCGGAAGGAAATGTTTAGAAGTAGTATAAACAGTTTAAAGAAGGCAGAGAAAGCGTTGAAATCGAAGAACCTTCTGGTCGACCACCAACCTCAACAGACGAAGCTCACGTCCCAAAAAATGAAAGATTTGGTGCTTGCAAACTGTCGATTCACAATTAGAGACCTTGCTGACGATGTTGGAATTTCAAAAGGATCGGTCCATTCCTTTTGGTCCTCAAACGCGTCCAATCTCGATGGGTACCGAAAACACTGAATGCTCCAGCTCACACTGCATTGATTCTTCTTGGCCTTTACGCCAAAAATGAAATTCATTTCGTTCCACTACCACCGTATTCACACTGTGCTATTCCCTAAACTCAAAAGACCATTCGGGGGTCACCGTTTTGAGTCTGTTGAAGAGATTTAACGTGAATCGCCGCTCGCTTTGAATGCCGATGACTTTTAGCATGCATTGAGGATTGGAAGAATCGTTGGCATAAGTGCATTGTGTAAGGAGGGGATTACTTTGAGGCGATGAAATAAATTTGAAGAATAAATTTCTTTTACGTTTTTTTTTTTTTTTTTTTCTAATGCAGTTCGCAAATAGACCATGATCTTTTAGGCCATAAGGGCTGCACCGACGTTACCCACCTAGGGGGGCACATGTAACATGAAGATAAGTGAATAATTGACATTTGTTGGCTTTCATTGCTATGAATTCTCAAATGACCACTTTTCCATACTGACCATTTTTTATCTAAAATTTTGCAGAAGTTTTTCGGGTATTTCATTCATGGTTTCGGTTTCGCTTGCATAATGGTTACTGATGCAGCAGGTTTTTTTAATGTTTTGGAAACAGTTTGAACTTTATTCAATAAATAAATGAATAAATTATTTAACACATAATTTATTCGTATTAAATATTAATTGGGTCTATATTAATTTAAAGTATTTATTATTTCATCATCGTTTTTGACAAGCATTATTCAGTTAGCTTTGCAGCAACTAAACTCTATCCATTTAGAATATTATACTATTTACGAATTTGTTGTTATGTGCCTTAATTTAAACTTCCCACCTGCTAATGAGTTATGGTTTAGTTTAGTTAAAGATAGAAAATGACAGATGATACTGCAGTCAAGGTAGTTGTTAGGTAAATATTTTTGATTTTTTCCGATAATTCTCTTTTGTTTTTCAAAATGTTTATTTGCAAATGGGTTAGTTCCATAATTGAGTTTCATATTTCTGGCACCATTACTCTAATTCATGTAGGCGGCCGTGCGTTATTTTCTGCTTTTTAACCCTCCTTATTTTAAATGAAATTCAGTTTCTCCTTTTTTTTAAATTTAGGTCTTTTCATTATTTAACTGTAAAGGCAGTAATTTATATTTAGAAACCAACTGCTTTAGGTTTCGGTTTCTCAGTATGGAACGATTTTATCATAAATTAATGAGAATTTTAAGTGTGATGCATAAAGAAAAAAATTGCTTATATTTCAGAAAAAAATTTAATAAAATTAAAAGAATCTCGTGTAATTGAAATTTTAAATGCAAAATATTGGCATATAACGAATAAGTTTTATCACATGTTTTATTTATATATTTCATGGCGGTTTTTTTTTTTTTTTCATAACTAACAGGTTAAAAAGAGTTTATAAATAAATATGAATATATTTCTTTCATCACTGACTTATTTCTACAAAATTAAGTTTTAAGTGAGCTTGTTATAACATTGATATAAAATTTCAGATTTAAGACATCTTTAGCTTTTGCTTCAAAATAGTTTTTTTTTTTTTTTTCATTCAGTATAACATTAATTATAACATTTCAATATAAACAATTTTTTTCATTCAGTAAAACATAATTAACAATAATATAAATAATTAATTAATTATCAATATTATTGTAACTGAATGAATTACTTAAAAATTTTCTGAAAGCTTTTAAGTTTCTGTATGTAAATAAAAAAGCTTTATAAATTATTGAATGTTGCTTTTTCTTTTATATAATTCTTTTGATAATCCTATTTAAGAAGAATTATGATTATTTATATCTAATATGCATAAGGAATATTAATTTTTTATGCATATCAGAATATGTTTATTAGTTGGGCCTCATTTTGCCTCGCATTTTATTACCTATCAATGTATTAAGTCAAGATCTTTAGTGTTATTTATGGTTAAATGTTTAAATTCATTTCTCTTTAACCTACATTTTAGCTTGCACTCAGCTTACTGAAAATACCACTTCATTTTAAAAGTTTTTTTTTTTTTTCTGGGTTTTTAGTAAAAAGAATTTTTATTTTCTTCTCCGTAAAAGTTAAATTTAAAGTATTTTGTTCAGTGTTATAGTAATCTCCCATTATCAGAACAAACTAAAGCAATATGCTGAAAATTTATTACAATGTACAATTTTATTTGTAATTATCTTCTTTAATATGGCATATATATGTTATTCAAGGAGGCAAATTAAATTAATCAAATTGTTGTTTTGAAATTTGCAGGCTACATATGCTGAATAGAACCTTTTTCTAGGCATTCTAGATCTTCAACTATAAAAAGCTATTTGAATTAGAATTAAGGGAAGGACCAAGTTGAGATGTACTGATTGTGTTGAGAATGATTAAAACATTTTAGGAGTTTCTAACTGTGAAAACTGTCTCAAAGCAGAGATTGGAATGGAAGAAAGTTCTGAAAAAGTTCTTGGCTCACCACAGACTGTCATGTCAATAAAAAAACATTTAATATGACTGGTTTTTTAATATTTAAATTTTTATAGTAATTTAAAACTGTAAACTGATATTTGAAAATGAAATAGTTGTAAAAAAATCATAAATATAGAATTGTTCTTATGTATTTAATATCTATTATGATGCCATTTTCATTTTGAATTAGAATCAAATGGAACGATGAGCTGATAATTCTACAGGTTTAACATTAAAAACAAAAATCTTTGATTTCCATTTGTGATTTTTTTTTCTTTGCCTTAAAAAAGGATTCAAAATATCTGAATGCTCAATATAATGAGGAAGATTGTAAGAAGAGTTATTGTATCATATATCACTTTTGATTTTGAGAATAAATTTAATGTAAGAAATTTATAAATACATTGGAATTAATAGTTATTTTGAATTTTTTTAAGTAATTTTCTTTTAATGCAGAATCCGTCCTCAAATTTCTCGTGACATCCTTGACTTGTGCCATGTTTGTACTAAAACAATTCCGAATGAGCCACAAATCTGGATTGGAAATGACAAATCTTACACTTTTGACAAAGTGTTTGACATGCCGACATGTCAGGATGAAATATTTGAATATTGTGTCAAAGATCTTGTGGATGGGTAAGATAATCTTCCTTTAAAATATTTTTTATTAAAATTTATTTGTATAGTTGTTTTTATGCAGTTAAATTATAATTGAACTAGTGTTACACACTATACCACTGTTGCTAAAGTTGAGATGTCCCTTTAAAGTTTTAGGACTAATGTCATACCAGTGTAATTTTGAATGCCTCAAAATAATAATAATAAACAAGCCTGAAGGTGGATGGTTGCTGTTTCCTCTATTCCTTTAAATTCCAAAATTATAATTAGTTGTTAAATGCTTTTATTGTAACTGTGGAGCTTAATATTTTAGCTTCTATTGAATTAAAAATGCCATCATCCTGAAATATTATGACCAGCATTATTTATCTTATTTTACAGCTATAAAGTAGAAAATGAGAGGAATATATCTTGTAACTAAAATTTTTCTATGAATTCATTCCAATTATTATAAAAATCCTAAAACTGAAAACTTGTATTAACTTCTAGTGTGCCATTTCTAAGTCATTTAACTAAGATTAATGTATATCTCATGTTTATCATTTTAAATGTATATGAAGATAACAGTATTGGAAAAACAGTTCAAAAGGTAAAAATATTTACAAAAATGCAAAAATAAGCAACAATATATTTTTAATATATTACTACTTTTAGTAATTAAATATTTTTAACAGAATAGTTGATCTTTTTAGTAAGACAATGTATAGCTAATTTTATTTTCAAATCAGTTTGGTAGTCAAAAAGTAATTTTTGTTTTGCATATTTGTCAATTAAAATCATGATTTATTTTCTCATTTGATAAATTTTAATGTCCCATACATTAATTAAAAATTAGTTGAAAATATTAATTAAATTTGAGATATGATAGTTAAATGATATTTGTGGAAAATAAGTTTTTATTTCATATAATATGATTTTTTTTTATTCTTGAGAATTAACAAATATTTATAAGAAGGTTATAAAAAAAGAATGAATATTGATAATTTATTGGGTTTTTTCACATCTGTATGTAAGAAAGTATCTAAAAAAGGGGAATTTTAATTTTCTTTTTATTAAGCAGAAAATGTTTTTTTTTTTTTTTTTTTTTTTTTTTTTTTTTTAATACAACAGATCAAACTTTTCAAAATAAAACATTTTATGTAAATTAATAATGCTGTCAAATAAGCTTTTTTCTAAATTTCTGAAATTATTTGTTAATTATTTAATTTGTGAAAAAAATGTCAAGCAATTGTACATGGCATTTTTATTTTTAATATAAATAACATTTGAATATATTTATCATTAATTAAATTTATTTCAAGAAATTTTAGCTAAATATATCAATTTAGTGAAAATATTGAGAAAATTTTTATTTCTTATCCCACTTGATCCACAGTAACATTTAGACCAAGTCTATGAACCTGTGTTTGTGTCATGGAGGGGGTGTGGGCAGCCATAGGTAGAAATTTGACTTGACTTCGTGCGCTGAAGAAAGACGGCAGTGCCTCCCGGGAGAATATTTTAGGGGAACTACCGCACATTTGCATAGTGTATGGAAGAAAACTTCCACCAGGTATTCTGACTAATGAGGCAAGATGCTTTAACTTCACAAACAGTGTCTACGCCAACGAATTGAACCTCAGCCCTAATGCTCGCCAGCAGTGCATGTTGCCACTGACCACAAGTCGTGCATTTTTTTTTTTTTGTTCAAAATTTTAGTGTTTTTCATTATATTATGTTAAATTAACATTATTATTGAAATATGTATAACCTATGCAATTCATTATCTGTATCATAAATGCAATTACATAAAAGCTGCTATAGTATATAAGTACTATTTTAGTATTTTATTAACGTATTTTAAATAACATTAATGGAGTAAAACCAATATTTATTTATGCTTTAAATATTGAAATTTTTGTGTTAGTCATTTTAATTGTGCATTAAAATGAATGAAAGTTTTCAGCAAGTACTTGACAATTTGTTACTACAGTGCAATTCAAATAGTTAACCTGTTTCTTACTATCCATTTCTATAGATGCTTTGATGGTTACAATGCAACAGTTTTGGCTTATGGACAGGTGAGGAAAAGGATATTTGGCAATCTAGTTTATTAATAAAACTAATTAAGTGGAAATATGATTTTGAAATTATGCTTCTTTATAGATTAGTTAAAAGTTTTAACTTAAAAAATTAAATTATTTTATAGGTGCTGTCAAATTAATTATGGTGTCAGATTCATTTTAATATATTTTTTTATATATGCAGTTATATTTTATGTGTATAGCTTTGCAGATTATACAAATGCATGCAATTAAAATAAAGCTTTGGTAAAAAAAAAATTATTTTCATGCTTATCTTATAAAAAAAAAGTATATGTATAAAATATAAAATTAAATTATACAAGTTGGAAAAAATATAATAAAAAATATAAAATTATACAAGTTGGAGTAAATTGAACTATTGTTTTACAAAACAAATATCTGTTAAAAAATTTTGTATGATTGCTTTAAATTTAATTTTTAGTCGTGTTTTTGCAAAATAAAAATTAGAGGATATAGTACATATTTTTGGAACTTCATATATTTTTGTTTTGACTATCAAAATAAGTTAATAAAAATATAAATTTTTATTAATTCAAGTTGTTTTTTTTGTTTGTTTTGATTTCTAATTTTCTTGTCTTTGTCAGACTGGATCGGGTAAAACTTATACCATGGGTACTGGATTTGATCATAGTTTCCACCACGATGAAAGAGGAATCATTCCCAGAGCTGTTGAACATCTGTTTGAAAAGATCTTAGAAATTCAACAAAAGGAAAAAGAGAGAGGATGCACTCCACCAGAATTTAAAATTAATGCACAATTTATGGAGGTTAGAAATCCCATATTTATTCTTAAAAGCATTTTTTCCAGCATCACTATGGCCATTACTCTTTGTGTATGACGTGCTTAGAACTATACTACTAAACATATATATTATTCATAGATATATATAAAATCAGAGTGAAAGCAGTAGTTTAATTCTTCCCTAAATGGCATTTCCTCTCCTGTAACACTACTCTTTATAAATCCGTTCCGACTTGACCACTTGTCAATTTTCGATACAATTCGTTACCATGTTATTTTAAAAATTTATATTATATATATAACTTGAAAGCTTGAATGTAATATTTCAGTGTTCGTCAGAAAACTTGAAGGTATGTGCTTTGTAAGAGAATGGGAAATTGAGAACAAAGTGTAGAATTTTGTCAGCAGAATATATTTTTGTAAAAATATCATCCATTCTTTTGTTTTTAATTAAAATGAATATTATAAATTGAGATGGAGAGCTTTTTGACAGGTTTGAAACTTGCCAGTCTCAATTTATCTCAATATTTCATTATTAAAAATCCAATAATTTTCAAGATATCACATATTTGAAACATTATATATACATACGCACGCACACACACACACACACACACACACACACACATGCATGCACACATACATATATATACGCAAATACACACTGACACATAAATACATACATGCACACACACACACACTTACATATACACAAACTTACATAACACACACACTTACATATACATACATATATACACACACACATATACACAGATAAGAATATAAGAATATTTTCATATAAGAATATAATTAAATTAAATAATATTTTCATATAAGAATATTTTCATAAGAATCGGTCAAGCCGTTTCGGAGGAGTTTGGCAACAAACACTGTGACACGAGAATTTTATATATTAGACTAGAAGACCCGGCCACGCGTTGCTGTGGCTTTCTTGTATTTCGTTCAATTATTAGATACTATAATTGGTATTGTTAAGGAAGTGATTGGTAAAGAATGATGAAAAGAACAAATTAAGTTTCAACGAATAGAAAATGTTTAATTTTTATTAATTTAATGAATGAGGTAGATAATGTTGATTTTTAACACTGTTTTATAATTATTTTACGTAATATAATTTTTAATAATCATTACTTTCATTTAACTAAGAACTAAGCGATGAACAATATTTCTTGTTAGTCTGTCTTTCGTCGAAATAAATAAATTCGATGGTTTTCGAAAACGTGAGCGTGCAACATACAGCTGCCCATGGGAGAAACACGGATTCTGAGGTTAGATTTTTTTGGTGGTCGTTTACTGAAAATGATAATTGAAAAATACAATACAATTAAAATAAAATCGGATATAATAAGAAAAGACTTTAAAAAATTCACAATAAAATACAAATGCAAACGATCGTTTAAGGTACACGAACACCTTCGAAGGAATTTTTTGAAATTTTTTATCTTTGTACACATTTTTGGATTGAATGTATCTAAAAACTAATGATTTCACATAAAAAAAATTTCATTATTATTTTTTTAAATTTTTATAAGCTAAAATAAGGGAAAAAATGGCCAAAAATTGATACTGTTACAAAACCTGAAATCAAATCAATATTTTTTAAATTTCTGAGTTTGTATTTGTTTGTACTAACATTTTACAGTGAATAGACCTCTGGTAAATTTATATCTTTATTATTTATTATTTTGTGCTAGTTTAAATGCTGTCGACACAAAATTCTTCCAAAATTTGCATGTAATTCCAAGTTTAACAATTGAAATAAAAAATATTTATGTAGCTATAATCATTTCAGAGGTCTATTCCCTGTAAATAATTATGAAAAACATAAATACAAAGTTTTGTAGCATTTGGATCAAAATTACTTGTGTTATGGTGTTTCACATGATAACAAAAAGCATAAAAATTCATTCTGAGAAAAAGCTAAAAACAACTTTTAATTAGATATATTACTTTTAAAAATGTTGTAAATATATTAAAATGCCATTGAATTATCAAGTTCATAGTCTTATTTATTAAAAAATATAGCTTTGTTTTTCCTTAAAGCTGTAAATATTTTCTGAGCTTTGTTTGAAAAAGTTAAAATTTGCTCGACAAACTTTTTTTTTTTACAACTCCCTGCTATTTACAAAGGCTTTTTAATATGAAATGACCTGAATTTAAAATATTTAGCCTTTTTGCAAGTGTTTTGATTAAATATATTCAAAACCTTTGAATTTCACATAAAAATATCAACTCTAACTATTCTTTATACAATTTATTCTTTAAAATATGGATAAACATTGCAAAATTGTGATATTGTTGCAAAATTTTATAATTCAAAAATAAATAAAACATGAATAGTTTTTTCCTTTGCAAGTATTTTTATGCTGGGAATATCCTTATGTAGGTAATATACTGTTTTCAAATTTATATCTCAATTATTTATACATTTTTGTATGCTTAAAGTTTGTCGACACAAACTTTTTTTTACAAATTTACAAAAATTCTTAGTTTAAAAACTAAAATAAAAATAATTTATGAATTTAGGTTAATTTCCATGTTCTATTCCTTTCATACATTTAAAGAAAACTTTTACATGAAGTTAGAACAGAAATATTTTTATTGTGATGTTTTGAATGAATACAAATTGCATAAAAATTCAAATAAGAAATAATTAAAACCAACTTTTAAATACAAATAAAAACAAATGTACATACATAAAAATGTTATTGAGCTTTAAATTCTCCTTTATTAATATAAACATTTATTTATTTGTTTTGTTTTCTTTAAATAACTTCCAACTTAAAAGTACCAGTTATCAATTTTCTTCGACAATATTCAAATCCCTCAAATTCTTTGTTTTTCAAATAACAAAAGTTTTTAAAATAAAATGTCCTTGATTTTCAACTTGCAACTATTATAGTACCTTTTATAAAATTTTAATGTTATCATTATATCAAATAATTGCAGAGTTTACTTCATTTTCACACTTTTCCAAAAATCCTTGAAAATTCTTTATCTTTCTTTAAAATTATATTGTCTATATTATATTATCTTGTAGATCACATTTCATTTTAAAATTCTTAATCAAATACAACACATGTTGACAAACTTTAAGCATAGAAAAGTTCAATGTTTTGATTCACAACTTTTCATTCAATATATTTTATTCCAATTCAAATTCAAACTTAGAAAATAAAAAAAATATTGATAATCAAATCAGGTAATACTTACATACATTTGATTTATTTCTCATAGAAATAATATAAATTTCATACAATATAATTTACACAAAATTTAAAGTAGTACATAAAACAATAATATTCAGAACATGAGAATTTTACGGTTATGTAGTACAGGCATCGAGACACGGCGCCATTCTTTTATTGTGGTATATCTTTCGTCTGTGGTGGAAACAAACTTTTTACTCCAACGATGAAATTAGTGCAAATAAGAATTCTGCAATTAATTATCAAAATAGTCATTATATTGTTCGAAAAATGAAGCTACGAATTCCTCTAATTGCAGTATTGCAACCTTAAAGAAATTGGCGAAAATTCAGGGTTGCAAGATTGGCGCCTTTCTCAATGGTATTGTTGCCACTACATTGGTTTGCCAAAGAAATTATAAAAAATATTTAGGGGGTGAACCACCCTTATCACTTAGGGGTTTAAAATATAGATTACGACCGATTCGCAGACCTACCAAATATGCACAAAAATTTTCATAAGAATCGGTTGAGCCGTTTCGGAGGAGTTTGGCAACAAACACTGTGACACGAGAATTTTATATATTAGATATACACACACACACACACATATATATATAATATGTATTATACACATATTCACATATCTTGAGTTTTATCAAAATTTCCAGGTTGATACTTTATAAATATTTCAGAAAAATATAAAAAAACAATTTTAGTTCATCTGTTTCTCGATAACTTTTATTTTAAATAAAGATTTTCTTTATGCATTATTTAGAATAAGCACTAAAAGAATTGATTTAAAATTAAAATTTGGAGATAATAATAATTTTTTTCTGTTACTGAGTAACTATTAATAATATACTTCTTTAAATTTTGTGAAATGAACTACCTTTTTGTTTTGCAGCTATATAATGAAGAAGTTATTGATTTGTTAGATACCACTAGAGATTTGGATAATAAAGTAAGAATCTTCAGTTATTTTGTTAAATTCTCTATTTTTCTAAATATGAATTTGTAGCATTCTTTTAAGAAGGATGCTTCATTTTACTTCCAACAATTGATTTGAATATGCTACGTTTGTACTATATTGAGTTTGATATTAACTTCTATACATAAATACATTTCTACAGACTATTTTAAAACTAATTTTTAATATTTTTTATGATTTATAAAGAAAATCTAGTGAAAAATGTTTAATTACCTTTTCTAATGTAGTTTATAGAAAATTTCATTTTAATTAACAGAAGAACCGAGTTTTATGAAGCTGTTTTATTAATTAAAATGTTTGTTCTATTTCATGATTTTCACATTGCTTCTTAAAAATTTTATTAAAAAATTTCAAATGTTCTTTGTATTTGTTTTTTTAGCTTTCATTATTATTATTTTAACTTGGAAATTTAAAATCTCTTGGTAAGATTGACAAAAGCTAAAATGTACATGATGTTATGTGCACACTAAATATCGGAATAGTTTAAAATAAAAACATTTTCTGATAGAAAGGAATAGGAAAGGCAAAAAAAGATCAGAATGTAAGCACAGCCGTTTAATTTTAAAATTAAATAGAAATTTTAAAAAATCTTTCTTGTCTGACTGTTAAATTATTTATGGAAACAGATTTGTATGAAAAGTAAAAAAGAAACTTTATAAAACTCTTATAGTATATAAAGCCATGAAAAGCTGTGTATGTATCAAATGTGTATTAAATAATCACATTGAAGTCATAAATTTGTAAAATAAATGATCATATTTTTCTTATAATCTTAATAGATAAATAGTCTCATCGCAATATCTCTTCTAACGAAGTATATTCAGATTGACAACGTTGATATTTTAAACTTGGTGCTACGGTCTCCGACTTAACCAATCGGACATTTATGGAACTTCTTAAAGCTGTATTTTACATTAACGTAGAGAATGTTAATGAAAATAATTTTGAGGAAGCTTGAAAGGGTATACCATAATATTGCAAATTTTATGTGATCAAAATGGTTGATATTCTCATAAAAATCCATAAAATATATCAAATGTTAAAAATGCAAATTATTGCTTCTAATTAACTATGAATAGCTACTTAAATCTTCTTGAGTGTTAATTTATTTGACTCAATTATATACGAATTCCTTTTTTTTCCCAAGTTACAAAAATAATAAAAATTATGGGAGTCTGTTGTAAATCTTGGTGTCCTGCAGAGAAACTGAAAACTACTACAATTATATTTCTTTTTATTTTTTGAAAGGAATTTAATGTCTTCATGACTAGTTCAATTTTTTTTTTTTTTTTTTTTTAAATATAAGGGCTCATCTATATACGTATATATAAGACAAAATAATTTCATAAATAATGGCAAAGAATATCAATGTTATACAACATATTCATAGTATTTACTATGAATATGTTAAAGCGAGCTTATGAAATAACATTCTTGTTATAAAAAGTTTTCATTTGTGATTAAGTCTGCCTGTTCAAAAGTTATAGGCATAAAAAATCTGAGTAATACATTCGTACAGGCATTTGTAAAATTATCTATATTTATCTATTATAATTTATTAGTAATCATTTTATATTAAAATTTAATATGTATAAAAAGCTTAATTTAAATATTTTTAAAAAAATTTGGAATTAATTGCCTGGAAATCTCATTAGGATTTCTTAACCCAGTTTTTCCATATTAACTTTGGTAAATTAAAGTATTTTAATTCATGTTATTTATTTTATAATGATATTAACTAGTATATTTTAAAAATATTTATATTGTTTTAAATAGAAAAGAACACACATAAGAATACATGAAGATGCTGATGGAAAGATATATACTCATGGTGTTATTGCACAATGTGTAACTAGTGTGCAAGAAGTATGTAACAATGCTTACTTTTTATGTAACTGTTTTTAAACGATAGTTTAAGTCTATTAAAGATTTTTATTTTTTAAATATTAAGAATATAAATGTTTTACTGATCCTTGTTTTCTGAGAAAACTAATATCTGTGGTAATTTTTGTAAATCCCTTAATAATATTTAATAATCATTTGAAGTATATGTTGCTAATAAAATGTAGTAATCTTTATAGTATTAAAATATAATTGCTATGGTATAAATAGAAAACCTTTCAGTTTAGTTTTAACTACAGTCACGAAATAGTCTTGTTTCTTTCTAATTTTGACTTACTTTTCCTTCAGGCTCTGCATTGTTTGAAAATTGGTTCACTTTCTAGAACAACAGCAAGCACTGGTATGAACACGCAGTCTTCCAGATCTCATGCAATATTTACACTTCATATCAAGCAACAAAGAGTAGTTAAACTGGGAAAGGTAATTTAATTAATATTAATGTTTTTTGAACTTGTTCATGTTGAAAATTTACAATATATATATAGTTAAATGAGCTGTCAACAAATCTGCAGATTTGCTTACTTTATAGTAAAGTAAGCAGATGTAACCATTAAGAGAAATAAATTCAAAACTATAATTTTATTATTCTTCGTTGTCACAAAATGTATGGCGGAACTTTTTATGAATGCTTTATATTTTCTTACTTTTTTAAACAAACTTTATCATACTTCAAGAAAATAATAAAAAATTTTATTTTTATATTCTTGTAAATGGCACATTTCATATTAAAATGTCCTTTTCTATTTTTAATTTGCCGTTATAGGTATGATTATATATTTATTTTTTAAAAAAGAGCAACTTATGCATGTTGGTATTGTAACAATCAATCATGAAGAAATTTTGTATACATGCAGCAAATGATATTATTAAAGAAAAGTAACTTTGTTTTTAAGGTTGGAGAGGATACGTGTAATTCGTCTCTTCACACACATACAGAGTCGCTCAATGAGTTCGAGACTCTGACTGCAAAATTTCATTTCGTCGATCTTGCCGGATCAGAGCGGCTGAAACGCACCGGTGCTACAGGAGACAGACAAAAAGAGAGCATTTGCATCAATTCGGGTCTTGTAAGTGTAATGTAAAATATTTTTCGAAACCAGTATACATTTATTTACTTTTGCAAGTTTTACATTTTTTAGGATGAGATAGGTTTGAAATATTTTAAATTTTAATGATCATTTTTAACAATATCATTTAATTGATTTAATAAAAGTGTAAATTTTTTTTTTTTTTTTTTTTTTTCAACAAACATTATACTATTTATATTTATCTATATACTTCTATATGTATAGTTGTTAATGAATTATTTTGGTATTTTTAATGTTATTACAAATTGTCTTGTATAAATTAAATATTTGTTTAAAATATAGTTGTTTAAATATGAATAAGAAATCAGTCAGTAATTTTATCATTTTAGAATAATTTCAATTATGTTTTTAAATTTGTTAAATTTAAATTATGTGAGAAACTTTTATAATAAATTTATAGTTAAAAATAAAGGAAATAATTAATATTTTATGCATATTTTTTCTAATGAATTATTATTAATAGGTAGTATTTTTAAATTATAAAATATTAAGCAAATGAACTTTATTTTTTTTACTACAGCTTGCTTTTGGGTAATGTTATTTCTGCTTTGGGTGATAAAGCAAAGAAAGCAACCCATGTACCATACAGAGATTCCAAATTAACTCGTTTACTTCAAGACTCTTTAGGTGGTAACAGGTAAAAAGAATTTCTACTCTTATGTATTCAAAATATTTTGCAATATTTAATTGAATAAAATTTTAAACTTTGTTGAAAAGAAGTTTTATTTATGATGTGGGAGTAACTATATTTAAATATGTATTTTATAAAAAAAAAAAAAAAAAGTTACTTAAAATGCATTAAAAATTGAAAATGACTTTTTCATGATTTGCAAATTTTTTTTTTTCTTTTCAAACTATACACCAGTGCAGTTCATTAGTCTTTCATTTTTAAGAACTTCTTTGAAATAATAGATCAAAATATAATTACCGCATATTCAAGTTGGTGAAAATGCAAGAGAAAATAAGCTCATAAAAGGCATGGCAAAGACACATTCATTGGGAAAAAAATATGCAAACACAGACACAAAAAAAAAAAGGAGCCCTTTTGCAGAATTGTAAGAATCAATTTAAAAAAGATATGTAAAGAAATGCATTTTCTATCAATGTAGATGACTTGTTGATCTTTCACATACCCTATGTCAATCAAGTTTCGTTTTTATACTCATGGCACTAATAAAATGTTTTTCAGTTTTAAAGAGCATTTTTGCGGTTACGATAATATTAAAAAAAAAATGTCATAAATATAAGTCAGTGAAAATTTGCAACAACAACAATAAAAAAAAGCATTTAAAAATTACGATTAAAACAAAAACTTCAAATTTGTTAGAGATGAAAATATTGATCATTAATTTGACCTTCTGTCGATAATTTTCAATTATTATGTATGACTTCAATAAATGCCTTTTTCATTTACACACAGGCTTTTGATGTGCATTATATTTTATCTTTCTTTCTTCTATTATCTACATTTGTTATGTTTGTGAAAGATTGTTTATTTTTCTAGTACACAAAGTTTTGTCAAAAAGTATTGACATAAAGAATTTTTAAAATGATAATGCTATAGAACTGATTTTTATGAAACCTTCCATTAAAATATTGTTCACAGATTGTATGTATCAGCCTATTATCTGCACCTTGAAGGTTTTAGTAAATAATCCGAAGACTATATGATGAAGTAGGAAAATGTAACGATTTCTAACAATTTATTATATTTATATTTTCTCGAGATAAATCTGATCTAAACCAATGTGATGAGTTGATTATTTAGTTACTGGAAAGCATTTGTGAAACTTGTATTTCTTCATTCCAATACACATTTTTTTTTTCTACTCTTAACCTATATTCAACTTATATATAAGTTGTTTTTGCCTCCTTTGGTAAAAAATATGGCTATTTTACACTTTCAAAAGTTTTAAAGCTCATCGGCTGCTCACAGGGAAATGGTATAAGACCCCATCTTCGACGAAATGTATGAAAAAACTTTGAGAAGTATTATTTTTAAAATTCTCTTACACTGAAGTCTAGGGTTATTTTGTGGTGGGAAAAAACAAACATTTTTAGATGGTACTTGCATAAGAATGAACTTTTACTGAAATTTAATGTGTGTGTTAGACAAGTTAGTGTTGTGTGTGCAACACAATGTACACATGTGGCCTGCACTAAGAAAGTCTGTTTTTTAACTCTTATCTATGTAGTAAATTATATTTGCATAAATTTTTCTTTAAATTATAAAATTTTTAAAAGACATTCAAAATTTAAACTTGGGTTGTGTCAAAAGAAAGTACTAAAAATTTTTTTCCCCTCACAAATATTTGTCAAGTGAAAATTATGTGATGTTCCATAAAAATATTAAAAAGTATGTTAACATAAAAATATTTATTAAAAAAATTAAAGATAAAAACATTGAATTTATTGAATGTTATTATTACAGCCAATATGTTTTTTTATGTATTGTGTGATTAAGTGATGCATTGCTACATTTTCAAACTCTTTTGCTTATAATTGTATTGCTAATAACTTTGTATATATAATTTTTGAATATTGAAATTTTTTTTTTTTTTGAGGGAATAAGAATATTCGTTTACAATAAAAAATTATTTAAGATATAAATATGTATTATGCGTAACATTTTATCAGTAACTTCTTATTCAATAATGTTTCAATTTTTCTTTTTTTTTCTTCAACAGCCGTACTTTAATGATCGCATGTGTGTCACCTTCCGATAGAGATTTCGTAGAAACATTGAGTACTTTGAAGTATGCTAACAGAGCCAAAAATATCAGAAACAAAGTCATAGCCAATAAAGATAAATCTAGCCAGACTATCAATGCTCTTATCAAGCAAGTTGAAAATTTGCAAATGGAATTAATGGAATTCAAACAGGTTTGTAATAGATTTTGTAAACATAGTTTTATGTTAATTTTTCATTTACAGTATTAAAAAAATTACTCGATTATTCGAAAAAAATTTTTTTTTAATAAAATTTTTATATTATGATTTTAAATCTGTGTGCTTGATATTTTCCAAATTTACCCAGGTTTCAAATAATGTTAAAATTTCAAACTATTATGTTTTGAAAAAAAAAATATCACAGTGGTTTTAGAGAATTTTCATTTAACATTTAACCTTAATTAACAAGAAACATTACATGTTATACTTAAATTGAAAATAATATAACTAATGGCTGCAAAGTATTTCAAAGGTCGTAGATCGTCATTCGCAGGGTTGATTATAGGTTGGTCATTATTCATATACAAGAAGGGGTTTTCTTTAGTTTTAAATATAATGTTTTTATATTTGAGGTAGAAAATCTAGAAATAATTAAATAAAGTATTTTTAGAAATATATATTATTAATAATAAATATTTGGTAAGAATTAGAAATATAATAAAGATTTACTAAAAAATATTTCTAGAAATATATCACTTATGTTTTTAAAAAATTCATCTGAGAGAGTTTTTAAAAATTAAGAATTCTATTGTTTTTATTTTATTTTATTTTTTTTTTTTTTTACATACTATAATGCTGAAGTATTATTAAGTATATAATTCATCTGTGGCTTCATTTTACATATAGCTATTGTGGAACTAGTAGTCAAAGAGATTAACTTTTATACTTTTTCAAAATTTCATCAATGAAAGGATTAATTAATTTTTAGGGATCCTGTTGCTTAGATAAATATTGAATTTTCTTTTCTAAAAGAGTTGAATTGATTTTAAATATTAATTATAGCTATTCACATAAAAAAGCATGTAATAAAAATACAATTTTAATGTCTTCACATTTTATGCGTTTGTTTACTTTGTTTCTTAATTTAAGGGTAAACGATTACTTAGAGAAGATGGAGTTGAATGTATCAATGATATGTATCATGAAAATACAATGCTTCAGTCAGAAAATAATTCTTTGAAAATGCGAATAAAGGCCTTGCAAGAAACAATTGACCGACTCACTTCAAAGAATTCTGCTTTACTGGTTGAAAAACAAAGTGGAGAATGGATAATAAATGGTATAATTAAATTTTTACAAATTAATTTATACAGATTTTTCTGAGTCAAATGTATTTTTATATCATTTATGTTGTTTTCTAGGAGATGGCTCAAAATCTGATATATCAGCTGTCATTCAAGGTTATGTTACAGAAATAGAAACCCTAAGGTATTAGTATTGTGTAGTATTCTTATTTTTGAAAATTCATATGCTATCAATATGTAATCAGCATATTTATATATTCACCCTAAAGTTTTTTTTTTTTTTTTTTTTTTTTTTTTTTTTTTCTGAAAAGGAACTTTTTTTGTTTGAATTTTATATCATACCAATATTTTTATTTACATTTAGAGCGAAGCTTATTGAATATGAAGAAACTTGTGCCTTACTTCGTAAAAGTGCTTTGAAAGCTATACCACAATGTGCCTTTAGTCCAACGTCCACGGTTGCTATTACTGGACATTATGACATTCGAATCGACACATCTCAATCTGTTTCAGAAATTCTTGAAGAAGCAAGAAAAAATGTAAAAAAATTAAAGAGAAAAGAAAAAAAGTTAAAAGGGTAAGGATTAAAAAGAAAATTCGTGCATTTATTTCTTTAAAAACTTTTTAAGAAACTAAGTATATAATTTTTAATTTAATGTTGGGATTTCCTTATCATATTGCATGCACAATTTGCATTTATTTTTTATGAACAAAATATTTTATATGTCATAGATTCATATTTTTTTGTGTGAAAGCATATTCAGTTACATTAACACCATAAAAATGTTTGTGTTTATCTTAAAAATTTCTATAAATTTACTGTGGGTAACTTAAGAAAGCATATTATAGGTCATTTTGAATTTACATGAGGCCTTCAATCTTACCTGCATGATTATTATCATTTGATAAATTAAGTTGCTCCTATTGAATATCGCAGTACAATTTTAAAAAAATATTTTGTAGTTAATAAACTTAATCGCTATATAATATACAATTATTTTTAAGCCAAGAAAAAGAATCTATTATTCCAAGTGATGATGAAAAAGAGATTGCTGAAGAAACTGAGGTAATATATATTTTCAAATATTAATTTTCTTTTCATTAAAGAAACTTTCCGAAATAAAAATTTACAAAGTTATACTTTTAGTTGTAAGAATAATTGAAATTATGTAATTAATTATCTAGAATTGTTTAGCTACCTAAAAAGATTTTTTTATATTCTATATTCAAATTGCATGATTTTCTTATCTATTAAAATAAGGTTTTTTGTTGATTCTTTTTGGGATTATAATCCATTGTCATAAATTTGGGGCAATAAAAAGTAATGGATAATCCATAGATAATTCATTCTTTTTCATTTGTTTATTATGCAGAAATAAAATTTCAATTTTTATATCCATAAATAAAATCTTAGGCTAGAATACCATTTTTCTGATTTGGTTTCTGTTTCTGATACTATATGAAAGAATAAAAGCACATAACATTTCCTTCTAAAATACAATTAATAGTGGTTCATTGTTTCTCTATTAAAAAAATTCTTTAATATTTTTTCCAATATATTGAATGGAAGGAATTTTTCTAATTTAAAAAAAAATTTTAGAGTGTTTTTTAATAATTCTTATATATTTCTATGAAAAATTATTCCATTGCATAAAATTTGTTTCACTTATCTGATTTATTTCTAAAAATTAACCGCGATTTTTTAATTTTAATATTAATATATATATTAATGTTAACTTCTTAAACTCCATGCATTGTTAATATTTTCTCTTCTGTTAATGATTAATTTCATTACTAATTTTGATCCATTAAAAATATATTTTAATTTCTGATTTAAAACATATTAATTACTCATAGTTGAAATTTTTATTAATTTTAATTTATTCTTTGATGTTTCAACTATTCTTTTGTTCTCTCATTAGTTTGGGCATATGAAGAGTAATAAAAAATTAAATGTATAAAATTAATATAATTGTATAAATTTAGAACTTTGATGACGGTCAAGAAGATGAGGGTAGTAGTTCTGGATCCGATACAGAAAGAACTGACCAAGAGGGTAGATATTTTTTATAATAATTATATTCAAAACACATCTTCTAATATTATGTAAAAATTTATGAATTAAACAATAGAAACTAGTTATTTTTTTAGATTTTAATATTTTCCTTTCTGAGATTTATTATATTTTGCTTAAGATTTCTTTTACACTATATTTTGTTTTAATATTTTCTAATAAATAAATTCTTATTTCTCTTTACAGAAAAACTGAGTGAAAATCTTGCTGAAATAACTTGTGACATTTCTTTAAAAGAAAAACTCATTAGACAGCTAGAAATTAGTCAGAAACGTTTACACAACATGAGACAGCATTATGAGGAGAAAATAGCCCAACTGCAGACAAAAATTATGGAGACAGAAAAAGAAAGAGACAAAATTATATCAAATCTTAGCAGTGAGTATAGATATTTTCACACAAAAATAACAGTGAAATGTTAATGTTCTTGGTTAAAAAATAAAATATGTTTAAAAATGTTAATTTTGTATTAAATAAACACACATTTTAAACTTAACTTGTAATTTTTAAATATATTTTTTACTAAGATTTTTTGTCATGCAATATTTATTTATTGAAAATAATCGATTGTCATTGAAAAATTGTTGAGATTATTAAAAATATAATTTGACAATTTTATTATATTTTAGAAACTGCTGAAAGTAAATCCGAAGAAAGAAGAATTCGAGCTGATTATGAAAAGAAAATTTCCTCCTTGAGAAATGATGTTAAGAACTTTGAAAACGCCAAAAAGCATCATGTGCAATTAATGACTTCAGCTTCATCTTCTGAAGCCCAATTAAAAAAACTGAAGCAGGAAGTAGCTGAAATGAAACGAACTTAAAGTATGTTTAATATTTTATGATTCCAAGAAAAATTTCTTTAAATATTAGGTATTTTTTCATAAAGCTTATGGAATGTAACAAAACAGTTTTAAACATATGTTTATTGAGTTAAAATATTTTTATTGCATTACAATAATTAGCTTGATTTTTTTTTTTTTTTCATTAGTGTTTAAAGTTCTCATTTATTTTTGATTTTTATTCTCATATTTTTATTTAATTTTATTTCAAAAAATGAATAAAACTAAGGTTTTTTAGTTTTTGTTCAAAATCTTGATTTAGTTTTAATGTTTATAATATTGTATCCTTTTTTTTTTTAAATTAATATTTATTATAAACTATTTGAGTTTATATTAAACATATTGATGTGATAAAGATTTTTTTATCATTTATTAATATTTGTCATTTTTTTAAAATCACTTGGAATTATTTTTATTCTTATTTATTACAATGTTATATAAAGACTTATTATTTAGGTGTCTCTCCTTAATAAAATGAAAGAAGAATCTAAAAAATTCAGAGATTCAGAACAGAAGCGTAACAAAGAAATTGCTTTACTGAAAAAGGAAAAATTAAATAAAGATAGTCAAATTAAAGCACTCGAAGCAGAAAAAAGACGAAAAGAAATTGTTTTAAAGAAAAGAACAGAAGAAATACTGAATCTGAGAAAAAGAACTGTGAAATATATTTCACCCAAAAATGTTAGAAGTCTTAAACCTGGTATGACATCAAATATTTATATATTATTTATCTTTATAATGATAATCATCTTAAACATAATTGTATCGATAATTTGAAAATTTTGATTTAATTATAATTATTTTCTCATATAGTTTGCTTTTATCTATTAATTTGTTTCATTTTTGTGCCCGAAAAAACAAGTAACCAATAACTTTATCTACAGTATTTTACAATTAATTAAAATTTTTGAAAATCCTTATCAATTTTAAAAAAATTAAAAGCAATTTATTTGCATAATCAGTTGGAATAAATTTTTATTAAATTCTTTTTTTATTTTATTTTAAAGCAAAATTCTATACAATTGCTTTCCTAAATTGTATAAAGTTGCTTGGAATATTATAATTACTTCTGTGTTATTTACTGTAATGGTAATGTATTCAATAAAAATATAGTTTTTTGTTATTAAAATGACTATTTATTTCATGCATTTATAATATAATTATTTGTAATATTATTTAGGTCCTTATCAACTAAAAGCTGCTAAACAAAGATGGCAAACTTTAGAAAAAAGGTAAGGAAAATTTTCGGCTTGCATATGGTTTCTGAACTTCGATATGTTTTTGAAGAAAAAAAATTAACATTGACTTATGTTCAGAAAACTTTTCTATTTATTTTAAATTAATTTTATTTAAATTTTAAGTCTTTTTGGTGTTCCTCTGAGCTTTTTACCAAGTCTTTATTAATGTTTACAATGTAACAATATATTTTGGCGTAAACCAAAGGCGAGTTCAAAAATTTACTCAAAACTCATATAAAAGCTAAAATGGAAATATTACTTGTAATGTTCAGGCATGTCAAAATGAGTATGAATCTGCTACCGTGCAGGTAAAGTGGATGTAATATTTTCCAATCCACTCACTGTAAAGTAAAACACCAGATGCCAACATCAATAATTATAACTTTGGTAAACATATCTGAATCTAGCAGTTAGTTTTGTATATGATCTGTGCTAGTCTATTTTTTTTTTGCGCAATTTTATTTTTTATCTGAAAGATGAGTGATTCTTATATAGCTCATTTCAAATTACATCCTGTTATTATTTCTGATATGCATTTTACTATTTTTCTGTTAGCTGGGCAGAAATGTTGCCAACATCAGATGTTTTGTTTTGGCGACGATGTTACAAACTAATAATTTAAGCAATTTCAAAAATAAAACAATTTCATTTAAAATCTATTTATTTCATAAATTTAATCAAATTAAAATGTTCTACATTTAGTGATATTTACCTGGCTAATGGAAAAGTACCTATTCTTGTGGTGAGATGAGTGATTATGTATACTACAAGCCAACTCGGTCATTTAGTCCTAGAAAAGGTTTTAAAAATTCTTGGCTTATACACAAAAATATTCCGTATTCTTTTTGTTAGAATTTGATGATAATTGTGGATTTGGGAAAAATTAATGTTTGTCATTTACTTCAAAAAATAATCATAAGTTAAGCAGAGAAATATTTATCAAGAGAAAATATCTTACCATTATCATTTTTAAAGATAATTCTATGATTAATTAAAAATTTGTGAAAAAAATTCAAGAATTTCATATGCAATTAGTACAAGATTTTTATTTTCCAAGTATTATCTTCAGACAGTTTAAAAATATGATTCATGGCTCTTTATACAAATAATTTATATTTTTCTAATTTCTTGAAATTAATGTTAAGGAGGCCATTCAATTGTATCTAGTAGCAAAGATAGTTGCTGCTTTTGCAGAATACCAAGCAAAAGAATTTTCACAGCACTGATATTTATGAAAAACTAGCATGGATCAACAATTAAATCAGTTCTTATATAAGCTATTCTATTATTAAGAAAAATAAATAAGATTTTAAAATATAGCGTCTTTGTGCTTAAATTGTACAATTTTCTTTTGTAATGAGCTATTCTATAATACTTTTCTACCTGAAAATTTGTTAGCTATTTTTATAGTATATATATTGTATATAAATATTTATAGATTCAATTATATAATTTAGATTCAAAGATATCTTTTAAGTGAATGCAAATACTATACCTGTAAAGTTGTTAAAAATACTTTGTTATGCAAAAGCTTTTATTGTATAGCAAGTTCACTAAAAGCCATTGAATTTATTTCACATATTCTTTTAATTCCACTAGTAAAGATTATAGTACATAAAATTATTGAAAAGAATTGGGAGTTGGCATAAAAAAATTTAAAAAAACACGGTGTCAGGAATCGGAAATTTTTGATCGACTCCCCACCTGTGATTACGTGTATTAGTAGTAGCCACAGCTTTCAAGAAAAAGTATTCAAGTTTTATCAAAGTAATTTAGTTACACTTTATATTTCATAATTCTGTACCAAGACTTGTATTATTTCCAATGTATAAAATTTAAGTACTCCATTCTTCAGCATATTTTTTTTTATTATTATAGGCCTCTGTTGCACTGCACTGCATTGTATAGCACATTCAGGCATTTCGCATCTTATTTACAAATACAAAGGATACATAATCTAGATAAAGTTGTTGATTATTTGTTTTATTTCAGCAACTATTAGTAATAAAAAAAAGTTCTAATTCTACTTAGACTGAAAAGTTTTAAAAATAATGATTATTTATCTACAGATATTTAAAAAAAAATGTATAGGCTTAAAAGAAAATATTCCGTATCTATTTAAGTATGTCATTTCATAATGTGTGTGTATTATGAAATAAAGTTTAGTTTTAAAAAGTTTAATGCAAAGTGCATGCATTTTTTTTATGTGTGTAATTTTTAATGCATATCTTTCAAGAGTTCAAAATATACAATTATCTGTATAGAAAAATCTGTTATCCAAATGGGTGTATAATTTTTTTAATAAATATGATAGATAATTTTCTAAAGTCTGGGTGTTTTTTAATTAGGTTTCAACTTTTAAAATATAGTTATATTTTCATGTTTGTTTTACAGATTAGTAAATTGGTATTGAATAAGCAAAACATTGCAGCTATCGAAAAAGATATGGATCGTTGGCTTAAGGTAAGCTTTTATTGTTGCCTGGTTTTTATGTTTTAATATCTTTCATTGAAATAAAATAGTAATTATAATTTTAAATTTAACTAAAAGTTTATTTAATATTTCTAATGAAAATAGAAATTTAAAAATCATTTTTTCTCATATTTATCATTTAAGATCTTGTTTGGTTTTTCCTATTACAGTTTTAAAATAATTTAATTCTTTCATGCATTATATTTGTATTAAAAAAAACATTCATGAAAAGGTACATAGATTTTTAATCAAACAAACTAAGCACTGGCACTATTATAAAAATAGACAAAATACTTATGCTTCAAGTTTTAATCTATTATAACAATATAATGCATTGTTATAATATGCTAAAATTTCAGTTTTCATTTAACTAAAAAATTAATTTAATTTTAAATAATTGGATAATATAATTTTATTCTGATTTTTTTTTTTATTGACTACGAATCTTTCATTTGAAGATAAATTCTTTCAGATTTAAGAAGTTTAATGAAAGATTCCTAAAAAAATTCCACTGAAGTATATAAGTTGTAAATATTTGTTTTTGTTTTAAAACCATATAGTGAATGCTTCTGTGTTCTGTGTTAACATTAAATTCATTTGTATTTTTTTAATATGAATGGCTTTTAATCTTTTATTAATAAATAGCTACCTTCATTGCTGTTTATAATTTATATTATAACAAAAAAAAAGAGATGCTTAATTTTCTGAATTGCATTTTTTTTCCACTTTTATTATTTTATTTCTTTATTGTTTAATATTTTTAAAATTATATATTCATCAACAATAGTGCTGAATTTTGGGAGTACTAATATTATGTAGGGTTTAGAGTACCAATTCTCATTTTTAACAATTGGAAATTAGTTTTAAAAATTTTTTTATTGCTGCAAAAAAAAAACCATTTTGAAGCAATATATTTAAAAATATTTTTAAACTATTGAAAGAAATAGTAGTATTAAAGTAAAAAAGACTATGTTTTATTTTATTTTTTTAAATATATTTTAGGAGAGAGAAAAAAATTGGTAGATGTCTTGACAAAATTACCAGAAAACGTGACAGAGCTCTAATTGAACAAAGGGTAATTTTTTTTTTTTTACTATGTTACTTTTATGTATTTGAAGTTATTATTATTTGATGTAAAAATTTTGTAATTATATATGTTTAAAATGAAATTATTTTCTGTTTTATAATAAGGGAAAAATTTATGCATATGTATTTTTAAAATTTTATATTTCTTCTAAAACTGTTATTATTGGATTTCTCCGGATGACATCATGTACCATCAAAAAAAGAAAATATTTCAAACTTCAAATGAACAATCGAACAAAAGTAAATACGCAATGGAGCTGTTGCATCTAAATAGCATCAAATCAATTCATCGTCTTCTACCTTTCAAAAGAAAAGATGAAGTACTAATTTCAGATTTCGCACCAAAACATATCCTTCAGCCAGACTCCATAGATTTGGATTAACGTCTTCTCCAAAGTGCTCACGATGCAAGAAACCGGAAACCGAAGAACACATTCTATTCCAATGTACTAAATATGAAATACAAAGAGAAAAACTTAAACAAGCTTTTGGATATAAAGTCCTCTCCTATTCTTGGTTATTTGATATGAGCGATGAACCGTATTACAAAACCGTTACACTAATTAATTTTCTACGAAAAATTGCGTAGTTGTTAGTTTTATTTTTTTCATTGCGATTTTTCTGAGTATACTAACGTTACAATATTATTTCGTGACAGAAGTACTGCCACGACACCTCATTTCGGACCCTTCCATTTCATAATTTTAGAATCAGTTGAAGTTCACTGATTATTTGAAAATCTGTTTTCATTAGTATTTTTCTTTTCCACTTATTAATTCTTTTCCACTGATACCTTCTGGAGAGTAATTGGATAAATTGAGATAAAGCAGCTAACGCGAGCATAAATCTCAAAAATCACGTCAAGTCAAGTCAACTGTTATTAATTTAACACAATAAAAGAAAACCCAGCAAAGCAGTATTATTATCTTATTCTTATTTTTAAATTTTTATTGTGTGAATATTATAAATATCATGGTGAAACTTTAGTAGTTTTAAAAAAAAATTAAAGGATCCAGCTACTTAAGCAGTAAAAATCTGTATTTATAAAACTATAAAAATCTATTCATAATTCTGTAGCTACTGATAATGTAATATTTTAACAACTTCTAGTAATTTTCAAACATTTTTCTTAATACTTGTATGTAAAAAAATTTAATGTAAAATTTCAATTTTATAATTAAATTATTAAAAGTTCATCTAATGCAAAAATTTTTTTGTACATTACTGCTTATTCACGAAATGATTTGCGAAGGTATCTATATCTTTTTATATATATATATATATATATATTAAAAGTTTTGTCAGTCTTTTTTTTATGAATTGACTCAAAAATAGATTTTTATATTTGTTTAAAAAAATGGGGGCAAAAGAATATTCATTAAAAATATTCATAAATGCAATAAAACATTTTTGTTTGATTATTATAATGAATTTATCATTTATATACAGCCAATTTTTTTTATTTTTTATTGGCTGGATCAGCAAGCAGAGATCATGTGTTGAGTGTTTTTGATAGTCAGTTTTAAAATCTGACCCTTTTCGTACAAATAATTTTCCAAAATTCTAGCAATTAATGTTAAAATTAAATGTTCAAAACGTAATTCAATTGTATTCTTCTTGTAATACAACACATTTTTTGTAACATTTTTTTTCATGAGGTGTAAAAATGGAAAATTTTAGAATTTTGTGAAAATAGCCTGTCTTCAAAACAATTATGTAATATTTTAAAGAATGGGAAAATTATAGAGTACGATGGACTGTATAAAGAACAGTAATTTTATTAAATATTTTTCTTCCGAACAAGTGCTTTGATAAATCTTCGGTCGCATTTAAACAAAACATATGTATTAATATCCAAAAATTTTCTCAACTTTGCTTAAGTTGGGAAAAAAAGTTTTTTTTTGGGACCCTCCTATCTTGTTATTTCAGAATTTGTACATTTAATTGTTTTTTGTGTGTGTGTTTGAAAGTGAATTTATTTATTTATTTTTGTAGTTTTATATATTTTTATATTTAATATACATCTGATGAATGTGCAATTGTTTTGAAAATATATTTTTATTATTAGGAACTTAAAGTAATTGAAGAATTTGATGATGAAATAGAAAGCTTAAAAGCAAATATTGAATACATTCATGAAAATTTATCGGAATGTCAGTCAGCCATAACTGGATTAGAAGAAGCAAAAGTAAGCAGTTGTAAAATTGCAATACATCACAATTGTATTACAATTGCATCACAAGTGTAAAATTGCATACTTGTATATTTAAAATTGTTTATTTGTAAAAATTTTTTGTATTAAAAATATTTGTTTGAATAATTTAAAAAACAAATGTCTTTTATACATGATATCTGAAACTTATGTGTTGGTTCAATATACTAGTATTTATTTGTCTTAGCTTAAATTTATATTAGTATTCATTTATCTTATTTTTAAGACAGCAAGTGAGTAATGAATGTTTATATTTGTATGTATATGAAAAAATTCCAAATATTGTGAATTGTCTGTAATACTTATAGATTTGTAGCATAAATAATATAATTGCAAATGGTAGACAAAAAATTATTGCATGTCATAATTCCTTTTTTCTTGTGTATATAAAATGTGATTGTCTGGTAATATTTTTGAAAATATTTGTCCAAAATGAAAAAATGAATGTGAAAAGAAAAGATCATGTCTAAGAGACTCCTTAAGAGAAATCACTGCATGTATTGATTATGTGATGGATACATTAGAAAAAAAACCTGCAGCAATGCTAAAACTAAATTGTTTCTGATGTGGTATGTGGCTCTCTGGTCGTTTTTAATTTAATTTACCTTAATATTTTTCATAATTTTCGATTAATATTTTTATTTATAAATTTATGTACAAGTATGGATTGATTTCTGTTAAAAAAGAGATAGCAACGAGTCCTACTAAAATTTTGACTTATATACACAAAAGAAGTGACCATTGACATAAGCAAATGACCATTTTGCACAACAAAGCTATAGTAGTATTTGCTAAACATAAATTATCGTACACTTTATAGAAATGCAATCAAGTTGTATAACAAAACCATAATAACATTCGCAAGAAAAAAAAAAAACCTGAAATGGCTTGCATTCAGATCCCTTGGATCAAAATGCTCATGGGCTGTTTCAAGGAAACTGACAATCATTAGATAGATATAAAATAAGTAAATGGTTGCATTGGAAGATAAAAAAAAAAAGAAAAAAAAAAAACCCCCAAAATATACAATAACTGTGTGGGTGACATTGTGTAGGAAATCAGTAAAATCCCAAAGAAATGAATGATAACATCTAGTATGTTGTCTGATCATGTGAATAATTTTGTCAAGAAATGCGTGCCCTCAGGATATTGTAAACCATGTTATTTCTGCTCTCTAGATTACTGAATCCAAGTCAAAAACACATCTAGTGCCATCTACCGATAACATGGGCTAGGCAGAATAACCCTCCATTTATAGCCGATAAAGTATAGAACTGAAGAAAAACATTTGGCAATATAGTTTATTTTATATAGCAAAAATAGAATCTTGACTGTTTATGATAATATGGTCGTTAAATGAGAGTTTGGGTGGCAGAATGTAATTTGTATATGTTGGGTATCTGAGAGGGATGATTTATTGCCTGCTGGAGAGTTTTCTTGTAATTAGTTGCATGGAAAAATGAAATGATGGTGTAGAGATTGTTGGAAGGATTTTTTTTTTTTTATCTGGGTAATTCATGATCTGGAAAAAGAAGTATGCTTATTGTAATGTTTTGTCTTTATACTTTTTAATGTTTTGTATAAACTATCTAGCATTTTCGGATAAAAATGAATATATATTTATACAGCATTTTGGTGTGAAGAATATAAACTCCATATATGTCATTGATAGAATAATTTATTTTTGTGTTTACAAACTTTCACTAAATAAATATTTTTAAAATGATAAAAATGTTTTTTTTAAGCATATTGCCTATAAAAATTTTTCTCTTTTTAGGAACAAATTAGTCCAGAAGATATAATAAATTCTTTGAACAATATGCAGTTAGAGGAGTCACATTATATAATTGAGAAGATAGTGCATATGGCTATAGATCAGGTTATTATTCTTTAATGAAAATTTCACCTCTACTATTGATTTATAAAATTGGACATTTTGAGATATCTTCCTACATTGTTTAAAATAAGTTGTAGCTTCTGGTAAGTTGATGTATACATCAACTTACCAGAATACTTTAATTATTTTGCAGAGTTTTCAAAATAGTCAAAAAGAAGTTATGATCAAGGAGTTAGAGTCGCAGTTGGCCCAAGTGGTTGAAAGTAATGCTGTGCAAGAACAATTGCTGTTCCATGTTGTGCAACAAGCTAATGAACATTTAGCTGGATTCATTGAACTTACTGCAACAAATGTTGGAGATTCTGATAATTGTATTTGCTTTGTTTTGTTATTGCTTATTTTGAACATTCTTAACTAATTTGTAATTTAATTTCAATTAAAAGTCCAAAAAGTTAAATGTACATGATTTATATCAATATTAAATAATCTTTTATAATTGAAAAAATTCTTTATTTGAATGTAATATTCTAATTAAAAAAAAATGTTTTATGTAAAAAAAAAAAAAATACTTGTAATGTTACAGTCAAAATGTTTTAATAAGATCAACTAAACATTTTGCTCTTTATAATCTGATTTTTACAAAAGTTTTTAATTATAATATATGTATACACACAGATATATATATATATATTATATAGGAAAGGAAATGCTACCTCTCTTATTCATTGGAGAAGAAACAACATTTAGGAGGAATTTTAATAATTAAAATTTTAAATGACATAATATTAAAAGGAAAATTAGAGAGAAAAAGTTCCACATTAATTACAATACTTTTCTTTCAAAGCTGCTATATGCTGTATCTGATAAGCACCCAAACAAGTAAAAGATTGTCTGCTTCAAATTCCTCATTTCACTCGATCCAGGGTTGAACTATATATAATTTATTAGGTTATTTTATGTTACAATGGAAATTTGTTAAGATACAATTAGTTTTACTTTGAAAAATTTCTCAAATTGATAATTATGTTCATAGTTAAGCAGTCAGTCTATTTCCATCTAATTGCATCCTCATGCTTTTTTGCGTTTAATGATGATGGTCTTATAAGTGTAATATATATATATATATATAATTGCTACCTTTTGTGATGATAGTATGAAGGGACGATTTGATTAGACTCAACTGTATTTCATCATCTGATAATCTACAATAAAACTTTTTTTAGATAATTCTGGAAATGAATCTGGATCTGGATCTGCTTCTCAGATGATAGGTAAGATTTTTAAAATTTTCATTTCATTTTTTTAATATATTATATTTTTTTTATATATAGTTTTCATATATTTATGTGTTAAATTATTTTTTGTTATAATAAAGACTTTATGTAATTACCTGTCAATTTATGTATATATTTTTTTTATGTTTTCTGTAAAAAAAATATTTTCAATGTTGAATTAACTACTGTGCCCAAAAAGTAAGACCAACTATTTTATTTTCAAAAACTCTTTATTTATTCTTCCAAATTTATTTCATCATCTTCAAAGTACCAGACACAATGTACTTAAGCCAACTTTTTTTCCAATCCTCAATGCATCTAAAAAGTCATCGGCAGGGATTGCCTTCAAAGTGCACGCCAATTCACGTTGAATCTCTTCAATCGACTCAAAACGTTGTCCCCGGAGTGGTCTTTTGAGTTTAGGGAATAGCCAGAAGTCGCACAGTGTGAATACAGTGGTTGTGGAACGATATCGGTTTTATTTTTGTTGAAAAATCAATGCAGTATGAGCTGGCGCATTCAGTGTTTCCGGTGCCCATTGAGATTGGACACGTTTGAAGCCCAAAATGGAATGGACCGATCCTTTTGAAATTCCAACATCCTCAGCAAGGTCTCAAGTTGTAAACGACGGTTTGTAAGCACCCAAACTTTAATTTTTTTTTTTTTTTTTGACGTGAGCTTCGTCGGATGAAGTGGATGGTCGACCAGCGGGCTCTTTGTCTTCAGCACGTTCTGTGCCTTCTTTGAACTGTTTATACCGCTTGTAAACATTTCTTTCCAATATAGGAATGCTCACCGAATGCCTTCTGCAACATTCTTAAGCAAACAAAATTGAATTCAAGTTCTGTGCTCAATGAATTCAGACATTTCAAAAATCAATTTTAGCATCTCACAAAGTCAAGTGTAACTCAAAATCTAATGAATATTTTGACGTCAAATTTCACAGATGTCAAGAACAGTGCCAGCAACCTAAAAAGAAAAAAAAAATTGAAATTTCATAAGCCAGGGAATTTTAAATTGAATATTGGTCTTACTTTTTGGACACAGTAGTATATATGTAATTTTTGTAGATTTTTTATTTCAAATATATTCTTGATGAAATAAGAAGAAAAAAATGTAAAAGTTTAAAAACAATGATAATTATTGTTTGTATCATTAATTGCTGTTTAGTATAAGTATGATTTGATTAAATCGAAGAATATTATTGTTTTACTTGTAAGACTGAGTCGGAAATGTATTGAAAAATAAATACAAATTCAAACATGTAAAATACATTAACAGATGCATATAGTTTTTTCTTTATAACATTTTATTACGCTTGAAAGTTTTTTTATTAAAATGTTTCATAAATAAATCAATTCATAATTATTTACTAGCAATTACTTTTTTATTAATATAATAATTTTCTTTGGTATTTTTTTTTTTTTCTTTCTTCCTGCTCTTCAAATGCTGTTCTGCCATGGAAAATGTAACTTTTTTTTTTACTATATTTAAATATTAGCCATTTATTTTTGTTCTTTCTAGCCCTTCTATGCATCTATCTTTCTTTTTCTCTTCTTGCATAATTATAACGGTAGCTGACGAATGATTATTTTTATACTGTCTTAATAACTGCACAATCTGTTATTTCATGATAAATATCTTTCTCTAAATAATTAAATACAATTGATTTATTTAGTTTCTCTCATGCATGAATTTTTATTTTATACTTTTTTGTTAATTTTGCTTGCTTATTATCTATAAATATTTGTCATCTATTTTTGTATTTACTTCAATTGTTTTCATATCAGTTTGTAACTGTTTTCAAAGCATGAGTTGAAATTTTTGTTTTGCTTTTCTTTCCTTCCTATCAACATTATAACTCCTCATTATAGTATGGCAAGTTTTTCACGCCAAACAACTTTTATGTCAGACAGACCAAGAGATAGAAGAAAGGTAAGTTTTTTTCTATATTTAACCATTTCTTTTTATTATCAATTTAAGAGCTTAAAATCCAAAATGCTTTTTTAATTACTTTCATAGTAGATATGTCAGTGGCAATAATATCTATAGAAAAGCAACATATCTATATGTGCTTTAATAAAAAAAGGCATCCATTATAACATTTTAAAATGTTTGTTTTTATTGTTTATGTGTTTTTTTAATTTTTTGTCAACACTAAGTATTCAATATAACAGGTGACTCTCACCAATTCCATATAAGCCAACACCTTTATGCTTTGTCATAAAAAGTGAAGGATTTAACCATTTACTTTGAAGGTGGAGCATTATAAAACTCTTAAACCTAAGAGTGTACTTAGAAATATATCCACGTACAATGAAATAAAATTAAGATCAATAGTTTAAGTTTGTATTTATTTCCCATAGTTTCAAATATTTTTGAATCACAATATGAATTAAATTAATTAATCGGGACACTAAAATTATGAAAAAATTTTTACTTATTATTTTTATTTTGTATGGATAAAAATTATTTTTGTTCTCTATAAAATTTTATTTGTTCCATGGTATTTGTAGCATCGTGGAACTGTGTTCAAAATTTAGCTTTCAATTTTAAATTTATTTATTAACAAGTTATGTAGATCACATTTTGTAGTAACGTTCTTTATGTATTACATTGTAACAATATTTTGGTTTAAAAAAATAGATAATTTTGCATTTTAGAGGTTCTTCTGTCATATGGATAATTTCAAACTAGATGTGATCCTCCTTTCTCCCCCTGTCATTTCTTTCAATTTAATGCAATTTGAAAAACCTCTTATCAGTTATGAGAAAGATAGTGTTTTGCTCTCCTTAAAAATAGATAACATTTTGCAATAAGAAAATAACATTCAATTTTACTTAGTAATCTGTACAAATAAATATATACTCCTGTTTCATTTTTTTTCTTTGTTATCAAAAGAAATGTTAGTACGCAATTTTTTTTTAATTCAAAGAAAAGGGTGTAATGGATAAGTTTAATAATTGTATGTTTTTATTTTGTTATAAGTTTCTATGGTATTTATTGCTTATATTTTCCTTTCCAAATGCTGCTCAAAGTTATGTATTAAAAACAATTTTTTTTCCCAATTTGATCATGTATTTTTGGCAATACTAAATCTTAAATTAACCCTATTTTAATAAAAAATGTCGTTTTTTTAAAAAATGTTCCATTATTTTATAAGTTGCAGCTACAGTTGCAAATGTTCATCTTTATTGATTTTAATTTTTGTGCTAAAGTTGATATTCATTTTAATGAGATTATCTGTATTTGCATAGTGATATACATTTTTATAGTCATATATTTTTGCCAATCACAACTTACCTCCTCTGCCCATGACTCTTGCATAGACATGGAATTTTTTTAATTTTTTTTTTTTTAATTAATTATTTTATGAATATGTCTTATTTTTAATTGTTTTTGATATATTTTCTTAAAGTGATCAGAAATAGTATGTATTACCATGCGAATCACTATTCTATCCAGAAATCCCTAAAAGTCAAAAACGAATAATCATAAAAAATAATTTTCAAGATTTGAAAATTGAAATTTTTTTTTTTGCAAACAAGATAAATTTTTGGAGTTGTAATTTTGGACTATATTTCAGAAGGAAGTAAATTTTTAAAATTATTGTCGCTATTTGCTTTCAAAATTAATTTACGTATTTTTTAATTTAAAATTATTTATTCTGTAATGGTATGTGATAAAATGCATATTAAAATTTAAATGCTTTAATTTTAAAATATTTATATTGTACTTTAATAATAAATATTTTATTATTTATTAGGCTAGAAATATTGCAGCAACTACAGAACAATTGCTGTTTTCATCTGCTGAGCCTCCAAATGCTGTATTGGCACATTTAAATAATGATGTTCTTATTTCTGATACTGCAGAATTGATTGGTCCTCTTTCTTCTGAAAAAACTAATGGAGATTTAAGGTAATTTTTCCAATAATAAAATATATTTATATAATGAAATAATTTACAGTACTTGTAATCAATATTTTTATTAATTTTTAAGAATTGAATATACATATTACTTTTGTACATTTAATGTTAAAGATTTTGATAAATGTATGTTTGTATTTGATCACTATTCATGTTGTATTAATTAATTTTTATTCCCTTTAACAAATATTTAGTTCAGTGATGAATAAGTAATATTATCCAAAAAGGAGATGTTGACAATTAGATAATCTGACTCATTTGTGGAATAATTCATATGGAGGATTGATATGATATTTAAAAATGAACTTCCTTTGTAAATCTTTAATTTATGTTTTCATTACACTGATGTTACCAATTCTAAGTATTTTCCCAATTTCTTAATTATAAACTAGTGTAAGGGAAAAATCATTTATTAATTTTAAATGAAAATATTTATATATAGAAACAAAAAAAAATAACATACACATTTATTTTAAAATAAATTAAAATTTTAATTAATATCTGGAATTCATCATTTTGTCAAACTTTATATATTTTTAATGATAGGCATAAATCGTTTTTATACAAATGTTATTTGTTTATAGATAATATAAACACATATTTGCTTGTTTTCTTAGCATCCTTTTGAAAGGGTTTTAGAAAATTTAGGCAGTTAATTTTGCTTTTATGCCTCTTGTAGCCTTTTCTGTAGGGGATTATTTTTAAACAGAATTGATGTCCGGGGAAAAACTAAGCCATTGCGGTTTTTTTCCCAAAGTGTGTTGTGAACATGTTGTCTGGTTAGGGGTTCATGGCGCAATCCAAAAATGCAGCAAGCAAATAAAACTCCATTCCAAATTTGCAAATTTGGCGAAAAAAAATGGTAGTTTGGGCCCCTTAATTCTTGAAAAGATTCATAAATAACATTAATCCTCAGGAATTTTCGGGAGAATTTGGCTTTTGCTTGAAGTGTTTTGTAGTATAGGTTTGAAGCACTTTTCACATTTTGGCTTGGGGTTTTAAACATTTGTATATTCAATGACTATATTCCTAGTGCGTTGATCAATTCCTCCGTTTTTGAAGTTTCATATTTATCACTTTTGGCATTTTCTCATGCCTATTGAGCTGTATAGTGCTTCTTATTGTATTTGGAATACTTCTTCATTTATGCCTGGAATTTTCAAATTTTGATTTATTTTTTGACTATTGAATGTCATAATGTTTCTTGTAGAATTGGGAATATTTCATTCTTCATTTATGCCTAGAATTTTCAAACTTTTGTATATTTTTTGGGGGTATTTTATGTGTTAACGTTTCTTGTAGAATTTGGAATACTTCATTCTACATTTACAACGACATTTAGATTACTTTTGTATATTCTTTCAGAGATTCTTGAACAATTCTTTCTTCGTGAAGTTCTTGATCTATTTAACATAGCTATATTCATGTGGCTATTGAACATTGGCATAACCCCCGAGTTTATCGTCTGTTCTCGAATGTTCACACATAATGAGTTGAAATTTGCCAAGCAGATTTCAGTTTTAAATTTTTTTCCCCCTGCCTAATTTGTTTTAATACACAAAATTCATAACAGAAAAAGGCTTTATATCATTGCAAAGAAAATTTGTGCTCTGAAATACAAAATCTAGAGTCCATCATTCATAAGATTCTCAAGTACTATTATTTTCATGTTGACTTCTTTGAATATATAAATATTATTTACCAGCAGATATAACTTGTTTTGCTAGGCTACAGGAAATAAAACATCATTAATTCTTTTTAAATGAAAGATTAGAGTTGATAAACATCATTGTAAATTGCTCATCAACTTCTGTAAGAAATTCAGAAGTCAAATATATAACCATATTAAAAAGAAACTATAATTATATTTAAATGTTATTGATAATGAAGCAAATGAACCTGAAACAAAATATTAAAATGGTACCAAGCACCAAATGAACTGGGACATTTTCCATTTGTAATTCTTTAATAAACAATTACAGAGATTATCCTGTTTAAGTAAAGTTTTTATTTAATTTAAAAATAACTAATAAGAATTTTTGTATAGTTTTTGGCTAAATGATAGAAAATAAATTTTTTTCTTTGGATTATAAAGAGACAAAATTTCTTTATATGTAGAGAGTTAGATAGATATTACAAAAATATCACTAGAAATAAAAAATGTTGTTGTAGGTATATATATATATATATACACACACACATTTTAAATTGTATTAATTTTTATAATAGATGATTTAAATTTTTTTTTACCGATGAATTTAAAAATAAATAAATGTATATGAAAAATAGGCACCTTAATTCTTAAATAGGTCATAATTTTTATCGAAGAAAGCAACGATAACTACATTTGTAGTATAAATAGAAAATATAATCCAATGTTGATTAATTTATTTAAATATAATACATTAAACTTCAAAATTAAAATTAAATTAGAAATTGAGAAACACCCCCTTTGTCCTCATTTTTATTTAAGTATTACTCCATAATTCTTAGGATTAATTCTTTTTAAATAAGTCCATCATTAATCTAGATTTTCACTTTTGTATTTATTTCAGTTTTGTAATTTATTTAATTTATTCTTTAATTTCAAAATAATGGAATTTAAAAACCAATTCTTTAAAGAAATAAATTTAGCATTATTAAAAGTTAATTATCAGTTCAGTATATTGCTCACTTTATATATATATATATATATATAATTAATATAATATAATATTAATATTAAGTTATTGCAACTTTTGGCTAACTCCAACATTTCCCCCTCCCTCCCTCCCTTATGAATTTCTTTAAAAAAAAAAAAAAAAAAGATTGCTTACTTGCTATTTTGCACGAGATGCCATTTAACATCATTATAATTAATGCTAAACATGATTTTAGGAGGGGCTGTATACCAAGTACATTTGGAAGCCATAGTTGGAATAATCTTCAAAGTGATATTTTCTTGAAAAATATTTAAAAATTTTCAATTGAACATGATAAATAAATTCAAGTTATTTTTATTTCATGAGTTGGGGTTGTTTACATCATTTGATGCTTTGTTGTTGATTTTTTTCTGGTTTCAAACAATTCTACTTCTTTAACAGTAAGCTTAAAAATTCACAAATTAATTTTTTAAAGTAAGCAAATAAGTAATTAGAAAAGATGTCATATTGTAATGAAATAACCTAAATGATTAATAAAGTTAAAGAGCTTTTTGATTTTGATTTTCTTTGAAATTTTAAGCAATTTACATATAGCTTTGTTCTGCAATTTTGTGGGTGGAGTAAAAAACAAGGAAATGATAATATGGGCGCATACTTATGAAGAATAGTATATTACTCAAATGGGAAAAGAATGAACATTTTTTATTTATAATATTTTTAATTGTATGTCTTGACTATTTTTTCAATTTTGTTTTTAGCAACAAATCTATATCTTATGTTGTTTTACCATCATTAAAAAGAGATGAGAATGCTTTTAATTTTGAACAACCTATTTCTTTGGAAGAAAGAGCCCCATTAATTTCGTGAGTATTAAAATTATTGTAAACCTTAATTAACCTTATTTAAGGTTTGAATTAAATAATAATAAATAATGAATTTATAATTTTTTGAAATTATTTTTAAGCATAAAATGTTAAAATAACTTTACTGTAACAGTTAAATGGTACTGTATCATCCTTATTAAAATTTATTTATAATTAATTCAAGTCATATTTAAATAAAATTCCTCCTTTCATATTTCAATATTTTAAAGGCTGTATAAAATGAGAATTTAAAATTTTATTGATTCATCAATTGAAAATTATTTTTAATTAATAATTTTAAAATTTCATTTCAAATAGAAAATTCACACCAGTCATTTCTGATTATCGATTTGAAAGATCTCATTTAGTGCCTTCTTATGTTGTGGAAGGTCATGATCAAGCAATATTATGTGTAGAATGTACTGATGATGTTCTCTTTAGTTCTTCTTCTGGTAAGACAAACCTTTTTCTTATTTCTATTTTATTTAAATATTTAAATTTCAATAAAAAAAAAAAAAATTTGGGGTTGGTATTTGATTTAATTTGGTTTTTTAAGAATTTTTTTCTTTGATTTTATATGGATATTTTTTTAAATTCTTGATGGGGGGGAAACTTCTGTTAAATCTTAATGTTCTTTAATAATATTAAGTATAAAAAAATGATTAGACTCAGTATATTTAATTTATAATTCTAAGTTTCTCAATTAGATATTGTCATTCTTTCTATGTAATTATTTTCTGCATAACCACATTCAGTTGATATGAGATACTGCAAAAATGAGATAAAGATTCATAACAATCCAAAAAAGGATCACCTATTCAGATTTTCATTTCTCCTCAAATTTTCATAATTAATTTAAAAATCTAAAAACAGAATGGCTCATAAAATTCTAAATTGCTTTTTCCAGAAATTCTACTCCAAATACTTTACTTCCATGGTCAAAATGAAGAATTGAGATATTTCACTTTTTAAAAATGACATCTGGTTTGTCTATTGGCTGATTTGTTTAATTCTCTGTCACCATTTTAATTTACGGAGAAAAAAAAAAATTAGCTAGAACCATGTATGCGCTTTTAAAAAAAAATATATACACTGCGTGAAAAAAAGTAGAAGGGCATTAGATTATTTTTGATAAATGAATAATGACGAATTTTTTAAACAATTAATTTATTCACAACGTCTTTACATGCAGATACCTGTATCTAGACAAAACAAAAAAAAGTACACAATTAAAAAAAAGTATACTTAATAAAAAAATTGGTTTTGACGATCTCATGATCAGTGAAAAAGTAAAAGGACATTTCTAAAAAGAGGTGTACTATATAAATTAATATGGAATTCTTTTCCCATTGGCTTGAATTACTTCAAGATCCTATTTGGCATTGAACTGTATAAAAGATTGAATTTTTGTTTGGCAAAATTGTCCCATACAAAGTTTATTGATTTCTGCAGCTCAGCTGCAGATTCAAACTGCTTTCCACCCCGTAAACACGACGTACAATCATTGCCCATATGTTCTCTACAATGTTGAGATCAGGACTTTTAGCATGCCAATGTAAAAAGTCGAACATTGTTGCTGCAAACCAATCTTTAACACCATTTGCAGTGTGAATTGATGCTCCATCTTGCTGAAAAATCCAGTCATCTCCTCCTAACTCAGTGCCATATGTGAGAAGATTTGAGTTTAGAGTCTGGATGTAGTCTGTATGGTTCTGTCTACCATTTAGAAAGACTAAAACTTGTCCTGCCTCCATAGCCAACTGCTAACCATACCATTAAACCACCTCCTCCCATCTGTCGAGTAGAATAAGTTTCTTTTTCAATACCAAGACAGTGCCAATAGTACTGATAACCATCAGGACCATCCAAATTGAATTTTTCTCACCGGAAAACATAACTGAGGTCCATTCTGAGCTCCAGGACATGTGGTCTTTTAGCCCACTGCAGTCGGTTCTTCATGTGCCCTTCATTCCACTTTGGATGGTGCATCCATTTTTGAAGAAGAACTTTTTGAGCGTTTTAGGTAGTTATTGACAGTTCTTTTGGTTACATGTATAATTCCTGATTGAAATTGCGCCTTGCCGACACTTCCACCAGTCTTTTTGGAGTTCACGAATGATTTTTCGTTGATCACGTTGGGTGAGTTTTTTTGGTCTTCCTGTCTTCTTTTTTTCTTCTGTCACTTTCAGGGTTTCTTATGAAGTTTGAAACAGTATTAGGACTGATTCGTAGCTGCCGTGCAATCTCTCTCACACATTTGCCTTCATTTTTTTATAGGCAACTATTTGGCCCTTCTAAAACTAACTCTGTATTGCTCTGGGCATCCATCCAACAAAAACTATGAATTTCAAGCTAAATATTTTATTCTTGTTAAAAAGAATTAAAAGAGAAAAAAACACTTACCTATAAACTTTCCAGCAGCTTCTAAATAGATTTTTGGACATGTCCTTCTACTTTTTCACACCCTAAAGTTATTAAGTATTGCATTCCTAAGTTAAAATAGTGGCAAGTAAAAATATCATTTAACTTTCACTTAACGTAAATTAAAACTCTAACAAAACAACTCTATAAAAATCAGGTCAAAAGCAGTAAAATAAAAGCATATTGTACAAAAAAATGACTGTCCTTCTACTTTTTTCACACAGTGTATATAATCAATTCATACTGAAAATATTTTTCTAAGAAATTTCAATAATCTTTTTTTTTTTTTTAGTAAAAAAAAAAAAACTTACTTTTCAAATGAAACCAAAATGATTTTTAAAAGATTAAAATTTTAACTTATATAAAAAAAAAACTAAATTAAAAATGTCTTCTATATAAAACATTCTCTAATTGTTCGACTAACTTTTATCAGATTGTAAGATTTCGTTGCTTTACCTTAATAAATTAGAGCATTATTTGAAATTTTGTTTCTCATCTCTAAAGCTCCAGAATTCTGCCTAAAATAATTTGTTATGCACCATTATGTATAACAAATTATTTGAACTCCTTTTGAATGGGTAATAAGTTATATTTGATGTTATATTTTAATAGTATTTTTTTTTTTTTTTTTAAAAAATCAAATTTTAACATATGGAAAAAAAAAAATTTTTAATTAGTCTACTTTTGGAGTGTTTTCCGTATAAAAATTATTTTATCTTTCTGTTCATTATAGATATCTTCGTTAATAGTTACATCTCAAAATCCTGTCGTATTTATAGGATCCATCAAACCAAATAAATTAGGTCATTATTATAATTTCTTTTTCTCAATTTCAAAACTCTGTAATCTGCCCACTTGGCATATCAGGAACAAGTTAATATTTGGAAGTATATTTATTTGCATACCAAGGAGATTTGGCTGGGCACAACCCTTTAAATTTAAAAGTTTATTTTAAAAAAGGACAAATTGGGTTGCCTTAAAACTAGGTGTAGATTAAGGTGTGAATGTCTTTTTAAAAATAGTAAAAGTTTATGATTTGAATAAATAATATTTCTTTGCTCTTTTATTTTTGTTTATTTGTATACTTTATAATATTTCCTTACAGACAAATCAGTAAAAATATGGGATTTAACTACAAAGACAGAAATACAGAAACTACCTCATACTAATGCAGTAAAGAAAGTGTGCTATTGTGAATATACCAGGCGTGCTTTTACTGCATCTTCATCTGAAGTAACTTTTTGGGATGTACGCCAGAATCCTGCTACTTGTAGTCAGATTTTTTAGGTTATTTATTTTAGTAATCTTATTTGAAATGTACTTTTATTAAAGAATTATATTTATAAATACACATGTATTATAACGATGTATATTTTGTGAGCTTTTCATAAAATTTGTGATGTTCATGTAAATAAGGCAATTCTTTTAAGTTTGACACTTCTAAAAATATGATTTTTTGTTTTTCAGGTTAAAAAAAAAAATTTTATATATTGTAAAACCTGTAAAAATTTTAAATCAAACTTTATAAATGCTAGAAAAACTTTACTTATGAATTTTTAAAGTTTTCTGTTGATATATTCAGTGTTGTAATTAGTACAGAAATTATCTTTCTTTTTTAACTTTTTGCCAGTATTAACAAATAAACAGTACAGAATAAAAATAATTTTATAAATTTGTACTTAGATTATTTTATTTTTAGACATTTCAGTATTTTAAAAACTGTGTAAATAGAAAAGTTCCATGTAATTCTAATAATAGGTGTTAATGTTATTATTATAAATAGTAAGTAAGAAACATATATAAACTTCCCAATGTAAACTTTGAATGTGTAATTGATATAGTATTGCAAAAAATTCAGAGCCTTCGATAAAATAAAATCTAACTTATAAACTAATTAAATGAATTATACTAAAATAAAAATTAGTTTGAAAAATTAACATTTATTTACATTCTTATGATAAATTTGTATTTTTTTTCATATTTTTAAAAATCTTTATTTTGATATTATTTACAGAGCATCTGGTCTTGATCAGTGTCTGACATCAGAATACTTAGTTAATGATATTGCTCTTAACCAGTATGGAACTCTACTTTTTGTTGCTTCTTCACGGTCTGTTAGAATATGGGATTTACGAATGTAAGTTATTTAAAAAAAATTCCCTTTATTTCAAATATATTGGACCTACATCGTTTATTTTATTTTATATTAGATAGTTTTATTATTAATATTAGATAGTTTTCCTGGTAACTTATGTGTATTAAATGAGAGTCTTGAAATAGTGAAAATGAACTGTATGAATTATTGTATATGTAAAAATTATTCAGAAAAGATAATATAAAATCTTTATAAATAAAGACATATTAAATACATTGCTTAAAAATATTAAATATAATTTTAAATAAAAACTATGGATGGAAAAGTTTTAGTGATTAATATAATTCATATTTCTGTAAGATATGAAAAAAAGAAAGAAACGATTCACAAAAATAAGAAATAATTAAATTTTATTCATTGTATTTGTTGGTAAACAAAAAAATACACATTTTGTGCTTATTACAAAATATATCATTGTTAGATAAAAATGAGTTTCAGTTAGAGGTTTGGTTTCTCCTGTCTAAGAGAGATGTTGCACTCCTATAAGGCACTATGAAGTGATTCTAGCTTTCCAATTGTTGAATTATTATAAGAAGTTACCAAAGCATTCAATTGTTAAATTACTTCTATGAAGTAATAAGCAACCCTTCATCTTGAAATATTGGTTGGGTCTGTCTGTGGAATATGCTTGGCCAATCCATTTAAAGAATCACAGTCAAAATGTGCATATTTATGCTTGCTAAAAGCATAGGGTTGCTTTTGTATCGCATTTGTAATTCCTCTAATTATTTTCAGCTGTGCAATTTCCTCTGAGCATGTTCTTAAACCATACATTTTTCTGTGGTTAAATTAAAACCATATATTTCTCTATAATTTTATAGAAAAAAATGAATTTAACACAATATAAATTTAATATTTGAAATTAAACTGATAATTTTATTATTTAAAAATGTAGTTAAAAGAGAATAATTGAATCCTTTGGATGTTCTTAGCTTTGTAAGTAATTTTTTATATTGCATCAATTTTTTTTGCAATTCCATTCCGAAAAAGCATTGGTCAGTTGAAACAAACGTGCTTAAAAGAATCTACTAAAAAAAAATTTTTTTTTTTAGTTAAATCCTATATAGAAAATAACCATTGTGTATGTGTGTGTTTTTTTACCCGTGAGTCATGTAATTTTTTTTCCTAACCGTTATTCTCTAAAAATAAATAAGTATTTTAAATGGACAAAATATTGTTTTAATTTTGATTATTTTTATATTTATTTGTTTAGATTTTGTTCTTATAGTTGTTTATTTTTTAGGTTTCAATGTCTTGGGGCATTGGATGTTGGGTATGGGTCAAATGCTTCTTGCATAGCAGTCACAGACATAGAATATGAGAAGAACAGAATAATCTGTGGAGCTCATGATAAATCCATCAAGGTATTTTATTAAATATGCTAATTGCTATAAATATGTAAAATTGAAGTTGACAGGATTTTTTTTTATTAATAATCTGCTTGTAAAAATATTGTTTTTATTTAATTTTTAAAAACTTTTTCACTTGCTACTTTTTATATATCATACATTACATTGCGAGAGCTAAAGATCTACAATTTTTTTAATCAACTAAATATAAATTTTAAAATATTTTTTATTTAATTCTTCATTTATTTGATTAAATGGTTTTTTTTTTTTTTCACTTTTAGGAATTATTGTGCAACCCAGTAAATATATATTTATATTTTAGGTGTTTGAAATTAAAGAGGATAATTATGGCATTCATCAACCTAAATACTCTATTTCACATCCTCATGACAATGATTTTGAAACTCTAGCTATCTTTGATAGTGTCGCGATATTTGCTTCAAAAGATAGGTCGCTTCAGAAATGGGATCTGGAACATAGGAGTATGGAATATGTAAGTATTCCAAGTTCTTAAATTCCTGTTTTTATTTCAGATTTTTGATTTTGAATCTTAAAAAATTTTCCTGTAGTTTTTAAAACTCCTCTCAAGGCTATATAATAATCATCATTTTAAGATATTCAATTTTCTCCCTATGCATCCAACCTAAGTCTTCAACATTATTATATCTTTATATTTTAAAGAAGATATGTTCTAACTATGTTCTTTGAATGTGAAGCAAATTGTGCCTTAGATTAGATGCATGAAGCTTTTAACTAGTAGTGGAACACACAGAAATTGCCCTTTTTTTTTTATTACTTAAAAGCAAGTTTGAAAACTAAACGAAAATGTGATAAAGATGAACAGTTCACAAATCCCAAGAAAGTAGAAAAAACAACCTTTATCATAAATAATTAAAGTAATTGTTCCAAAGAAACAACTTCCATCCTTAAAGGGTTTTCACAATAATGATAGAGAGATTATTAAATACTCTGAAATAAACCTACCACAGGTTTCGGGTTCGAGTTCGGCGGTGCCATGGATGTTTGTAGTGGTTCGGAATCCACGTTAAACTGTAGGTCCCGGTCTGTTTAGCCTAAAAAGTGTACAAGATGACTGTAGAGCAACAAACCAGACATATAAACCACCAAAAACCCTCAACTCTCATGCTTATATCAGTTCATTTTAAAATATCCTGAATGTTTAACATTCTGGCATTCCTTGAGAGACCTACAACAGATCTGGTACCAAGAAAGAACTGAGGTTTTTTAAGTGTTTCATGATTATACTATTCCAAAAGCACCTCCTCTTATTACAGTCTTTGACAACTCGCTACACAAAACGCAGTTGACTTCTCACCATTGTATGTTCTATTTGAGAATGGATGCAAAGAGTATTGTTTTCATATTCTTTGGACAAGCAAGTAAATAATTCTAAAATATTCAAAAAATGTCTATTCCATTTACTCTTTTTTTTTTCACTTACAAGATAAGCATTACTTAAAAGGAAGAATTTTCTTTTCCCATCCATTTAATTTAAATGAATTGTTGCAACAGATATTAGATCGCAATGCAAATTTACATTAACATTGTGTGCGTGCGTAACACTTGATATGGTCAATGTTGAGAATTTTACTTCTTGTGTGTTACAAATTTTGATAAATGCTTCTTCAACAGAATCTGCATGGAGCTCATGATGACGATTTAAAGGCTCTGAGTATAATGGCAGATCAGAACACCTTCTTAAGTGGATGTAGATCGGGTTTTCTCAAATTGTGGACTCTCGATAAGTGTAATTGTTACGAAGAAGTTCAGGCCCATAATTCTTCTATCAATAGCATATGTTTCAATAGCGACTTTGTTTTCACTGCTTCCAAGTAAGTGGATACTTATTTTTAATATTTTTCGTAAAAATTAACTTTTTTATTATTTAATAAATAGTTGTATTAATTCTCCAAATAATTTTTGTATCGTGCAATCAAACATTTGTTTGTCATGGCAATTTTTATTATCATTCAAAATCCATGCCCTTGCATTTGAAACACATTCAGTCAAATGTAATATGTAATGTAACACATATTTATAAATATTTCAAGAATTTTGGTAAAACTATATAAATATTTCAAGAATTTCAATTATTTATCATAGTAAGCAAAAAATTATTTGTGATTATATAGAGAGAAAAAAAAATGAATTTAAATGTAATAATTATTTAATTATTTGATAAAAGCATTAAAAACATACTATTATTTGTGGTTGTCATAATTATCTCATTTATTTATTATTCACAATTGGCATTGTCAATTTTTTAATTAACAATATCTTTACCAGGGATAAACTTTATGATCGCGGGCCAAAAATCGAAAAAAAAAAAAAAAGTTCATGCGGGCCAAGATAAATTTATCTAAAATTTTAAAAACAATATACAAGTATTACAATTTAAATATGTTAATGAGATAAATGGAATTGTGATTTCATTTTTAAAAGTTCCTTATATTAAGGTTCAAAGTGAGATGTACTGATTCTAAGGAACGAGGCTAAATGCTCATCTGTCAGTCTACTTCTGAAATAATTCTTTCTAAGGTTAATAGTTGAAAGCACTTGTTCTCATATATAAGATGAAACAAACATTGCACTGATTTTCTGGTCGTGAGATATTAAATTAGGGAAACTTTCGATAATGATTTGTAAAATTCTATTTGGCATATCTAGAAATAACTGCTTGAGATGATTGTTAGATTGCAACTATATTAATTCAATCTGCAAATATGACCTCACTGCTTCACAATTTACGTTGAAAGGCAGGGTAAAAATATCCAATCCTGTTTGAATAGCACTGAAATCTTGAAATCTGCATTCGAACTCAAAATGCAGTTTTTTCAAGCTAACATATCATCGTAATTCTTAAGCTTCTTTTCATTTACTGAGGGGGTATTGAATTTAACCTCGGAAATGAGATAAAAATAATAATTTTTTTTTAATAAAAAAAATAATATTTAATCAAAGTAGAAAAGGAATTGGATGTATAATATATAAATATATATATCTTTTAATTTGCCTCAGACCAGCAAATTAAAATTCTATCCGCGGGCCGGATAAAACCTTCTTGCGGGCCAGAGTTTTATTTACATTCAATAGCCATTTAACTTTGGTTATGTAAAAAATTTTTTTTTCATTGGGTGACTATCGTTTTTCAGTGACTTATGGATGCTTTTTAACATGTAATTTAATCACACATAAAATTTGCTAAACATGAAAAAGAGGTTATATATATTTAACTTTTATGTAAACCTGGTTTCTCTTTCCTAAAAAGCATTTTTTTAAAAATCTATTTTATTAATTTCACAATTAACAAAATCTTTATTTTTCTTCTACAGTGACCACACTATTGGTGTATGGAGAATGAAAAATCAAAAGATGTAGAAAAATGAAAAAAAAAATTCTTTTAAATCTGGTTGATAGCGTGAGATTGTATTTTCGTGATATTATTATTACAAATATTACTTATGTGAAATATTAGGTTTTACTAATAATTTCTGTTTTAACTATTATTTTTAGTACATTCCATTGAAAAAAAAAATTATAAAGACTTTTTAAATAATAATGTTTATTATTTATTAGATATATGTTGAAGTTGTTATAACATGTAAGAAATATATTATTCTTTAAAGTCATTATTTTATACTAGCATTTTTATTTATATTTTGTTAATTCTAATAAGTTTAAATATGTTTTATTTTAATTCTTTGTCTTTCAGTAGAAATATTTTAACAGTATTTAGATATGTATTTATGTTTACAAATGGAGAAAAATAAATGAAATGTTAAGAATAAAGTAGTTAGAGAAAATAAGGTCAACTATGGAAATAACGCTGGACTTAATGGGGTGTTATTAAATTCCCAATTGTTTTCCATTGAAATCAAAAGGGGTTTTATTGAATTACTTAAAAGTTGTGAAATTTAAAATGTATTGATTTTAAATATATTTATAAAGTAATCTAAATTTCTATTCAATTAACTGTTTGGGAAAAAAAAAGTATTTTTTAGTAAAAACTATAATCATTAATGTGCCTTAACATGACAGTGCTAATTACATGAGACTTGGAAAAAATGAGTTTGCCAAAATAGTGTTGTAATTTATTCTATATGCCAAAAAGTAATTTTAATATAATAACTTTGTTTTCATGGAATTTTTCAAGAAATTATATACATGTATTTAAGTAAAATAAAAAATTTGTAAATATATATATATATATATATATATATATATATATATATTTTTTTTTTTTTGTAAAGATGTATGATGTTTAAAATGTTAATAATTTGTAAGTGCTTTGTTATAAACATTTAGTAAAGTGAGCTTTTTAAACTGAATCTTCGAAATATAAAGAATTTATTTTATGAGTTTAACTTTTGTATAATAACTTTTTTTTTTTTTTTTTAATATGGTGTAGTTAAGATTCCAGATGTTTTGTGATAAAGAGGGTTGTATTTTTAAAAATATATGTATATAGAATGTTTTTAATAAAGTGTTTAACATATTAAATAGTTGTCGTCATTTAAATATTGTAAACAAGCATGTTTTAAAAATATTTTTAGAAAGCATTCTAAATTTTATAGGTGAATGAATATAAAATTTTATGTGCAAAACCTACAGACGTTTTAAAGTTAAACAGAAAAGAAAAAAAAAAATCCAATAATAATTAAAAAAGAATCATTCAGCTAAATTATTCTTTTACATTTTGATATTGGGATGTAATCAATGTTTTTAATCAAAAGTGACTATGAAGAATCAAAGTGATAGTGTTCAATATGGGAACTAAGATCACCATTACTGATCAAGGAGAGGCAGTGTATCCATAGTTGAATGTGTGACTCGACTACTATGCCATCTGTAAAAATATAGCAATTCCTTTGTACTTGCATGCCAAGGTGACTAAATGTTTTGTCCAGCAAGCTTTATAAAACAAGGAGATACATGCACATTCTATAAAATATCAAAAATTCATTTTGCATTGTAAGAATAGGGTGTTATGTATTTATTGCTCAAAAAAAAAAATCAAACCAGATATCATTGAAATTTTACACAAGTAGCCAGGAGGTGAGGAGTAGGCCTGTGAGATAAAGCAAAACATATTGTTACACTAATGAAATTCTGATTAAGATATTGTTTTGCAATATCGATTTTCAGTATCGAAATACCGATTTTCAGAACCAATATAACTGCTTTGAAAATGTTGTGCGATGGAGAAATACTTAATCCAAGTTGCCGATGGAGAAAAGTGATTTCAACATCAATGTTCAAAATCTGTATCTGTTCATCAACGCTTCTGTATAATTATCTTGTGAATTTTAATGCAATTTTATCTTTTTCTAATTATTGAAGGACTCCAATTAAAAATATTGTTTTACAAGTACTTTAATTAAGAATTCTCACATAAACTAAAATTCCTTAGAAATTAAAATTGTAGCATTACCTAAAAAAAATTTACTGTTGTAATATTATTCGTAATGGTGAATCATTCTATACACTTAATTTTTCAATCTAAATTCATACAATTTTGAATTTTTTTTTTTAGTATTATAAATTTTCTTGTAGAAAAATTGCTTGCTGAGCAGAAATAAAATTTTTTGTGTGTTACAGAAATTTTTATTTATTGCCATCATAATAATCTTTCTGCTTGGTTTATATGTGCAGCTAAACTTTTTAATTATATAGCGATTTATTCTTGTGTATTGCTTTTTTCACTGAAGAAACTACTTCATAATATTTACAATCCACCAACTTATAAAGTATCAGGAGGAGGCTATAAATATAAATAACTTGAATTCCCTAGTAATTATCTCTCATCAGCAAATTTTTTTCCTTCGTGTACTCAAGTTTAAGCATTGAAAATGGTGGTACTTCACTTTGAAGTTGTCAGCCGAGAGGAGTGAATGCTACTAATTATTTAGCACTAAATAATATGTAAATGAAATATGCATAAAAAAATGTAATAACAAAATTTGTTTTCAGAAATGAAATCATTTAGTGTTTGAACACGACAAAATAAAAAGTAAATATTTAATTCATTCTAGAAAATAAAAATTAAAAAAACTACTTTTAAGGAGTCTATAAAAACATGACTCCCAACTCTTTTACAAAAATATTTTTTTTCAAAAATTCTAAAAATTGATGTTAAAAAGGAGACAACTGCAATTCAATTACATCCTTCTATATAATAATAGCACTGCTTTAGTAGCAAATAAATTATGTTAGAGACTTTTCTTGGCACTGAGACTTATAAAAAAAAAAAACACAAAAGATCTTATAGAAAAAAGTATTCTATTAAGAACATAAATATTAGCATTTTTTGGATTAAAGTGTACAATATTGTTTTGCTTGTCTTCAGCTATTCTATACTATTTTGGTACCAGTTAACTTAGTATTTTTATAGGATATGTATATTGTATAAAAGCAAATTTAAATGCAAATATTACACCTTTAAAGTTGTAAAAAAACACTTAATGCAAAACTGTTTTCATAAATAGATTCAATAAAAGTCAAATTTATTTTACATTCTTCTACATCCAATCATAAAGCATATAAAATTATGGTCAAGAGTTGACATTTTCTTTGAATTTCCCCCACTACTGCATTCTGCTTTGCAAAATATTCTTATGACATAGATTTTATTTAAGAATATGACAGATAATGTCATTAGTTATTCAATAATTTTCTTTTAATAAATGCATTCTTAAAATATTTAACATATTCCAGCACCTATAAATTGTGATTCTATCTTTAATACACACCTACATTTCTAGGATTTGATACATTTTAAATGAACCTTTATGTAATATTCAAATGTTTTAATACTATATTTCAAACGTCTTAAGTTTCATTAAAAAGCAAACCTCTATAGACAAAAAGGGCATTAGCTTTCAATTAGTTCCTTGAGATATAAAATGTATATTTCTCAAAATAAAAATGTATTTTGATTTGAATTTAATTCAAATGATGCAAATATAGATTGTCTTACATTTCTGCTATAAAAGATCGAGATGACAAGAAAATGAGAAAATTATATTGATGAACTATCAAATTAAATAAACTGCTCTACAAGAGTTTCATTAATAACTAACTTCATACTTCCACTTACATCATTTCCACCACTTAACAGTATCATTTTAGTGACTAAAATTATTTTTTATACAATTCTTTCTGAATTTGGAAATGCAATTTGTGTAACACAATTTTACAGTATAGAAGATATGATTCTTTACTAAAAACATGGTTAGATAATATGTTACATTTAAATCAACAAGAAATTATGAAACTTGCCTTAGTTGGCATATAATGCATCATGTCTAAAATAAGTAAATACTAATATTTCCCTTGTAATGCCATTCTCAATTGGTATACTGTAATCACTTTCTGAATCTGTATCACTCTAGATGTTAGTTTTCATATACAAAAAAAAATAATAAATAGTTTACGCTCATTAAAATTCAGGCTCTCTAATTTATTTCCAATGGGATAACAAATATTCTAATCTACTGCCATCTAATATCAACAATGAAAGAAAGTGTGCAAAAATGGCTTTCAAATGTGTCATTGACAGCCACGGATCATTTTCTTTGCATGCCATGTGCTGAAACTGATTTGCAATTAAAGTACAAGTTTCGTGATATTTTTTTTTAACACTTAATTTTTTTATCTCACTTTTTACTCTAGATAAGAAAAATGCAATTATTTTTGTATCCATGCGAAGTTGTATTTAAATATAAATTTATGAATTATGGTGTAAAATAATTCATTCTTTAATTACCACATGAAGAATTAATGCTTGTCTCAATAAAGAAACTAATGGTATGCTGAGCAAAAATTATGCTTTAATACCAACAAAGCATATATTTCTTCTTCCAGGTTATTACTATATGACCTATGTACATATATAAATATATATCTCCAATTTATTACCATATTCTTGCAAAACACAGTACTGTTTCAAAATATGCAATCTGCATGTTTTTAAAATAAAAAGTCATAACTAAATAAAGCAATTTCCATGAATAATAAAATTAATATTATTCCCTTGGATTAAATTAAATCAATCTCATCTAAACTTATAATGGGCAATATTTAAAATAGTTATTTCTTTTTGTAGATAGATAAATATATATGGAGAAAATAAAGCCATCAAAAATTCTACTTAATATACTATTTATAACAGAAAAATGTACTCTACAAGTCATTTAATTATTTACATTTTGAAATACATATTATTTTTTTTTTTTTTCAATGGTTTATAATAAATATAGCAACTTTAATTTTTAATAACTAGAAATAACAAAAATAACAGATTATTTCAAAGTGTTCTCACTATATTTTATATCAATAT